>BQNB010048990.1:0-42265 GCA_026074375.1 Tanacetum coccineum | reverse complement strand
GTTCAACACTTTAACCTGTTCCTTATATCTTTCAAGCTTAGCAGTTAAAGTATCATTGACACTTTTATTTTCCAGATTTATCTTTGTACAACTAACTACTTGGGTTTTCAATTGATCAATCACATATAATATCAATGCATCTTGTTGTGTAGAGGAGTTAGATTTTTGAAAAGCTGTTTGTTTTGATTCAATCACATACCGAGAATAAGGAATGATATTGCTATCACTGGTTATTTCAGTCTCTGAATGGTTTACAACATTTGACTGCTCAGAAGACGGTATAGCCTGCACCGCTTGATTAATCATATTATTATTCACATTATCATGATTGTGTACTTCAGCAAGAGCATCTGAACCATAATGAGATAAATTTGCCATGAAAGCAACTTTGGAAGTGTTGAGTTCATCACAATCAGAGTCATATGCATCTAAATCATCAGCTTGATAAGCAACATTGTGAGTAATGACAGGCTGTGTGGCTTGACCTTCTAGAATTCTTAGATCTGCCAAAAATGCTAGTTCATCCTCGTGTAGAATTTGACCACTTGCTTGAGCTTAAACCAACAAAACTTTATCCTTAAACCATGAATCATCCCGTTTCCTCCTTGATTTAGTGCATTATTGGGACATGTGTCCTTCCCCTTATAGTTGTAACATGTAACAATCATCTGTTTCCTTGAGTTATTCCCACTTGCTCCTGGAGTGAAAGTTCTTGTAGTACCTGCAGCATAAGAAATTTGTCTCCCCTAAACTAGTTGTATGGTTACTCTTCTATCATTAATGGTGGCTTATTGCCTAGGGTTTGATGAATTCCTCAGCTGGTTATTGGTAGTGGGATAGCGAGAAGTGACAACAGCAGTTAAGAAAGACATCATGTGATTGATGACATTAATGGGATCATCACCTTTCTGGAACACTGGTATAATTAGACCAGAGTCTGGTTGGGAAAATTTAGATTGTTGATTAACTGAGGGTGAATTGATGATGATGGTGAAGAATAAACGTTGTGGTGAAGAATAAACGTTGTGGTGAATTGATGGATGGATGATGATGAAGAATAAACGTTGTGGTGAATTGATGATTGATACTCATTGGATGGATAAGTGATTGAAAGAGGTGTTGATGATTGATGAGTTGAGCATTATTGAGACTAATAGGGTGACCCATACTGTGGAGACGGATAAGGTGAAACAAATTGTTGATGCTGAGAGTTTTGGTAAGAGTGCTGATGAGGATCGGAGTTGCATTCATGCATCAATCGAACTTCATTTGCATGTCGTTCATGTTGTTCCAAGTGAGCATGAATCTGATCAACATTAGTAGTATGCAAGTCTTTTACCAACTTAACATCAGTAACGAATTTGCTCCATTCAGCGGGAAGAGTATTCAAAAACTTGGTATTGACTTGAAATTGCTCCAGTGGCATCTTGTAAATATTCATATCATTTAGTAGCAAAGTGAATCTCAAGTAGTACTCGTGTAACGACTCTCCTTTCTTGTATGTAAATTTATCAAATTCATCGTACAACTTGCACTCTCGTTCTTGCTTTGTTAACGACGTTCCTTGCATTAGCAGTTTGATTTTCTCCCAAATATCCTTGGCTACACGATGTTGACTAACAAGAGCATAAATTTCAGTTGGAAGGCCTTGTAGAATGATGTTTATTGCTTTGATGTCACAATCAGCTTGAATGGTTTCTGCGGGAGTTAATTCAGTATATTCCTTTGGTCTGGTTACACCATCCACTGTAATTGTTGGCCAAACAAGTGGACCTTTTTCAACCGAAGCAAGAATCATTCTACCATGAGGTCTATTCATCATATAAAGTTCCATTATGCTTTTCCACGAGTCATACAAGTGTTTTTCAAGCATCGGTGGTTTATTGTCACCACCCGAGAGAAGTGACTTATCAGCAAGAGTCGTCATTGAGAAATTTGTATGTTAAAAGATTACTTGGTTGATCGGACGGTGGTAGAAAGAAATTGTGTTTAATTAAGTTGTCTTTTAAGTGTTTTAAATCTTTAAACTACACGGGATTTTACAATTCTTGACAAAACCGGGAAAAAATAAGTTAATGTTTCACGGGATTTTACACGTCAAAGAAATAAACCGTATAATTTAGAAGAAAATTGAGTTGTTCGGTTTCCACTAAAGGAAGTTGTTCGTTACAAATTTTTCTATGGAAGCGACCGACACTTTCCTAGGAATTTCATATTCCTAACAGTGTAGTTAGTTAATTTACGACATGTAGGCTATTTGGTTTAATCCTAGAAATTTATCAGTTGAACATGTTCCTCCATCTAAATCCATAGTACTAATCATTGCAATACATACATAGATGTATACATTACATTCGACTGGGTGGCTTGATGACGTACCATCCTCTTCAGTTTAAAGGCCTCCCCTTCGAAGCCCGAATGGGATCTTCTCCTAATTACAACTAATAACCTTCAAATAGTTACAAGTGGCGTAAAACCATCTTCGGGATGGTTACCAGTATGGGATCCACCACGCAAATCCCTACACCCTTTGTGGTGGGCCTTTGACAAAACTAGAGCAAAGGTCAGACAGTCAAACCCACATTCTCCATCTCTGTCAAGGTCTTCCTGTCAAAATAGGGATCGTGGCACACAACCCCAAGAATCACCCCTTAAATCGTGGGACGCCCCCATGATCACCGAACTTTGTGCTAAGCCTCGTCCTATCTCATTTATACACCTATAAATAGATAGTAAGGGCTCCAGGTATGGCGATGACTTTTTACACACTTACTTACATTACCATACTTTACCAAATACAAAGCACATACTTACTCTTACACCGAAGGTGATTTACAAGGACACCCCCTGCGCTTCACTTAACGTAGTGTTTTAATTTGTGTTGACACAGGTTATTTAAAGGCTTGGCAACTCAACAATCATTCAAAGAACTCTTCGATTACATCAAAGCCTGATCGTGCCCATATTTGCACAATCAGATATAATTGCAACAAGGTTGCAAGGACACACACTAAGCTATAATACTTCTTCACTTGATGGTGGGAAGTATTCTTCTCATGCACGTGAGGATCAAAGCTTAGATCACTTGGAAACAAAGCTTTATGATTAAATGATCAAAGGAATGAAAAGATAGTGTAAACTGATTTAGAACAGAAAGAAAAAAGTGTGTGCAAAAGGTGAGAAAATCAGTTGAGAATAGTCCAGTATTTATAGGCAACTGAGGGGGATTTTTGTCTGGACGGCCCCCTTAATTAGGGTGTCGGTCCCATTAACAATTAAGGGGGATGCCCTTATAATTAAGAGAGCCGCCCAGCATGGACGCTCCCTTTTTTGTCTTTTCTAGGGGAGGTGTTTTCTGAAACATTTCTAGCCGTTTTTAGGTTGAAAATTTGAATTCAAAATATTTATTTTGAATAAAACATTTCTTTTAAATCTAAAAATGTTTTGTAAAAATTATAAAAATGTTTGTGACATTTTTATTAAAAATGTGAGGTTGAATAAAAATTCCTTTGATCATAAAATGCATTAAGCATTTATTTATTCATACCTTTAAGTGATTAAATTTTCAAAATAAAAATTTACTTATAATTACTTGTTTATGAATAATTTTTCATTGATCGTTTTGACATTTTGTGATTATCAAAACGTAGAGAGGTCGAAAAATATTAATAACATTTTTAGGCATTATTTCTATCAACACTCTTCATCATCACTGTCGCTTTCTGCAGTGTCCAAGCTTGTTTTGGCTGCACAAAAGGTTTGATGGCAGATTCCATCAAAAGTGGACGAGGAGATGAGCTAGAGAGTATTTTCATCATTTTCTAAATTTTCAGTTCAAAAGGGAAAATATAAATGAAAGGGAGAAGTGAATTACAACAAATGTAAAGTCTTGTATAAATACCCCCCTAGATGGGTATTTATACTTATTGCTTATCCTATTCTGTTTTCCTAACTTTAGTCAAACATTGGTCAACGTTACTTAACTTTGACCAAGATAGACTTTATTACATTATAACTACTAATAAAACTATAAAACTAATCAAAACTATAAAAGACCAATTCATATAATAATAAATACTTTTCTTAAACCTAACATGGACTTTAAGTCTTGAGTCTTCCAATTTTACCAAAGTCTTCACAAACATTTCATCAAACACTTTGTCTTCACCTTCAAAAATCTCTAGTCTTTGTATTTAAGACTTAAAGATTAAACCTTTTTGTTACCAACTAGCAAGATTAATGATATTAAGCTAACAAAACAACAAATTACATTTAAACAATCAAAACAAACACACCCATAGGGTGGTTTGGTTGGGAGTGACGAACCAAACACCCCTTTTTGATCTACTTTAACAATGATTCATTTAAATTCGAGTTAACACTAGTCTAGTTGTATCATTATCTACATAAACCCTCAAGAAAAATTAACATCTAAACACTTTCTTGTTTTATGAACCCTAAATCAAAGGTCTTTGATTTTTTAAAATTCGTGAAAAGATGAACCAATTCTTGTTACAAGAGTGATTAGAAGATGATTATGAATGACTTTCATGTTTTAAATGACAGAACTGATTCTGATTTTTTTCTAGCATTTTTAAAAAAAAAATTAAACTCGAGCATGTTTGATAAAAATATTTTAAGAAAAATTGCTCGAGATAAAGAAAATTAATCTTTTAAGGACAAAATGCACTTTTTGTCTTACATTTTCCTTTTTAGAAAGCGAGAGTTGTGTAGCAAAATATACACAAGTCATGTTCTTGAGTTACAAAACTTTGAATGTTTTGAATCTTTAAACTCAAGACCGAAAAGACTTATCTTTTCATTGTTAAGGATAACTTCATTGAAGCGTACAATTTCCTTTTCTTTAGGGTCCGGGTTGTTATCTGATATTTAATAACAAGCCATAAGAAAATTTGAGATGACATGTTTTAAACTGTTTTAAACTTTTAGTCGAACTTTATCTACAAACCCGTGTCATTATTGAATGACATTTCTAAGGTTGTAGATATTATCGATTCTAAAATACATGCCGAGAAGATTTTTTATTGTTTTTTGAAAATTTTCTGATTTTATATTTTGTTTTTGAAATTTTATATTTTGTTTTTGAAATTTTATATTTTTGTATTTGGTTTTTGAAAAAATTTTGAAAAATGAAAAATCTTTTGTCGTTTTTGATTTTATAAACTAATCTACTTATCATACACATGACACATGAAGTGCTAAACCGAGTTACTCTTTGTCTAACTCTACAAAATATTTTAGCTCTTCCGGTATGATGCTTTGCATACTGAGGCGGTTGATCAGGAATTCGAAGCGTTCTCTGGAAAGTGCCTTAGTGAAGATATCCACCAGCTGATAATATGTCTTAACAAAGTAGAGCTCAACAACCCCATTTTCAACTTGCTCTTTGATAAAGTGGTAGAGAACAGCGATGTGTTTCGTCGTGGAGTGTTGCACAGTGTTGCAAGATAAGGCAATGGTGCTCTAGGAGTCGGAGTACAAAGGAATCTTGTTAAAATCAAATCAATATTCAATTAACTAAGACCGCATCCATAGGATCTGTGCACAGCAACCGGACAGGGAGATATATTCAGCTTCAGTTGAAGATATCGCTTACAAGCTTTTCTCCTAGAAATTATGCACTACCTGATGTACTTTTCCTTGAATCTTGTCAACCTGCATGGTTAGCGTCTGCAAAAGCTGTTAGATTAAAACAGGCATCCTTCGGATACCACAGACCCATATTAATGGTTCTTTTTAGGTACCTAAAGACCTGTTTTACCGCAGTTAAGTGCTTTTCGGTAGGCTTTGCCTGATACTGGGCACACATGCAAACGACAAACAATAAGTGAGGGCGACTGGCAGTGAGGTACATAAGGGATCCGACCATTCCTCGATAACGAGTAGGGTCAACTGGAGTCCCGTTTGGATCCTCATCCAGTTTTGATTATCCCGCCATTGGGATGTCAACAGCATCACATTGGTCCAAACCATACTTTTTGAGCATTTCAAGAGCATATTTAGATTGATTAATGAAGATGCCTCTGGGACTTTGTAAAATTTGAAGTCCAAGAAAAAAATGATATTTGTCCTATCATTGACATCTTAAAACGTTTGCTCATTAATTTTGAAAATTTATCACAAAAGATTAGATTAGTGGAAGAAAACATTATGTCGTCAACATAAATTTGTATTAGTATGAGATCATTTCCTTCCTTTCGAGTAAACAACGCCAGATCGACTACACCTTTGAAATTTTCTGGCTGAGAAGGAATTTGGAGAGCAGGTCGTAGCATGCGCGAGGAGCTTGTTTTAAACCATAAAGTGCTTTCTTTAACCGGAATATATGATTCGGATGATCTTGATTGACAAACCCTTCTGGTTGACTCACGTACACCTCTTCCTTCAGAATCCCATTTAGAAATGCCGTCTTTACATCCATCTGAAATACTACCATATTCTCGTGTGCAGTGTATGCTAAGAATATTTTGATAGCTTCAATGCAAGTGACAGGTGCAAACGATTCTTCAAAGTCCATCCCCTCTTCCTGACGATAACCTTTTGCAACTCACCGAGCCTTATTCTTCAGCACACCACCATATTCGAGTCAGTTTCACTTTATAAAGATCCGACTTAAGAGAGCTGATGATATTAGCTCTATCTGTCTTATAGAGTAACTAATTCCCATACTTCAAGCCGCTCAAATTCATGGATTTCCTCTTGCATGGCTTCGATCCAACAAATTCTTCCTGCTATTCGTTTATAATTCTTCTTTGGCTCTTCATTAGCTAATAACTGCATGGAATAACACCATAAAGCATCGGTACAAAGTTAATGTCTTGTAGAAACAGGTTTTGATGGATCTCTGATGATTGTTACTAACAGATGATCTTTTGTCCATCTTTTTGTATAAATTGGAGGTTGTTGGAAAGTGTGCATGTTTGAAGTGTCAATAATCTTTAAAGATGACTCAGCTAAGCTGGTGTCTGGAGGAGCAAATGGATTGGTAAAAGTGTCATTATCAAACTCTGCAACTTTTCATTTGGTTTAACATTTGTAGAATTTATTGGTGGAGATGAAGTTTCACTGTTTGGTGAAGTACTTGGAGAGGGAGCATATTTGTCTATAGAATTAGATGAAGAAGAAGACACTCCAGCTGTATTTAATGGAAGTAGAGTTATAGCAGAAATGGGGGTAGATACAGCACTTGGATTCTTAAAGTATTCATCAAACATTGGTTGAAACAGGAAATCCTAGTCATTCTTTGTAGGAGGTTTAGCTGATGTTGACGCAGCCTGGTTAAGCACGAGTCCTGAACTAATATGTTCAGAATTCAAACCATGAAGATCCGGTCGTGAGCCGTGTTGTTCAGAAGCCATATTATAAATTCAGACAAATTAACGTTTAGTGTTTCCATTATTTGTCTGTCTTTTGGTTAGTAGATCCTTTACGCCTTCTTGGATGGTGAATAACCAATGAACATTCCAATATCTGCTTCAGGCTGAAGTTTTCTAAGATCCTCAAAATCATTTTTTGGATAACATAGAGCACCAAAAATGTGAAGATACTTAAGTTCTGGTTTCTGATCTCTGAGCAGTTCATATGGAGTCTTATTGTAATGTGTATGAATTAGGGAGCGATTTTGAGTGTAACATGCAGTAGCTACAGCTTCAGCCCATAGAAATAGCAGAGATTTGGAGAAAATAAGCATGGTCCTTGCAGCCTCTACCAACATACGGTTACGCCTTTCAACTACACCGTTTTGTTGTGGAGTACGTGTAGTGGATGTCGTATGAGTAATTCCAACATCTTCTGTATAATTTCGTAGAGTCTGATTGAGAAATTCTATGTCGTTATTGGTACGAAGATATCTTACTATAGCATTCAGACTGACTTAAGCTTGCTTCCAAAAATTGACGATAATTTTTGGAACTTCATCTTTAGTTCTCAAAAACTTCACCCAACTAAAACGAGAATAATCATCAACGATGACAAGAATATATATTTTCTTGTTTATATCTTTTCTACCTCGCATCGTCCGCACACAAAACCATAGCAACATTTGAAGTTTCTCATGTGTACTTGGTTAAGGCTTATGTGGATGGGATTCCTTCTTGCTTTTTCCCATTTGACATGCCGAACACAAATGATCTTTAGTATACTTAAACTTGGGTAGCCCTTTGACAATACCTTGTTTAGCAAGCTTATTGATGGTATCGAAGTTTAAGTGAGAGAGACGACGGTGCCATAACCAAGATTTCATCTTTGAGGCTTTGGAGAAGACTTCATCATATCCGCCATTGAGATTGTATAAAGATTAGAATCACGAGAACCCGATAGTAGATCAACACCTTCCAAGTTCCGTACAAAATAAGTGTATTTCCTGAAAGCTACTTTGAGATACAAATCGAAAATGCCCAACAAGAATAGATTATGACCAAAGTCCATCAACAAAGTAGACACGAAAATTAAGAATGATATCCCTCATTTGAAATACTCCCTCCATATCCCATAATAGCTGCAAAATGATCGTTGCCAACTCGGACCGTTCCGATAAATTTGGAAACAAAATTGATAAGCTTGTCACGGTGTCCAGTCATGTGTTTGGAACACCTGGAGTCTAAATACCAAAGAACAAATTCTACAATATGCACAAAAAGAAAGAAGAAAAACATATTTACAAAAGAGTGGATCCTAACTTTTGATTGGGTTCCCGTTTGTTAGTGAACCTAATGACTTCCTAAATAGTACGAACTCCAAGTGAAGCTCTTCATCTGAATAATTCCTTTAAAACCAAAGTCATGCAAATTAAATAGGTGAAAATCCAAATTAATCATGCATTTAAAGTGTGATCTCGGGCATTGGCATATCTAAGACATAGTTTAGGACATGGAACATCAACCAAAATTACTGTGGTTATTAGGATATGTCCAGGAGGAAGAACTATGGTGGACGTGTCATCATCGGAAGAGGAAGGGGGCACGGTTTTCCTACCACGTTAAAATGTCTAACCCAGTGGTAATCTATTTAAGACTATAGTTTTAAAAGATCCATCAAGTTGTTTTCCGTACTCTTTTAAACTTTTTTGTTTACAGATTTGGCCACTTTACGTTTTTACATTTTCTAAAGATATTGAACAACACAAGCATCATGATTTGCAGAAAACAAATATTCATTACAAGATAAGCAAATAGTATTAGAATTCTTTGACAAAGCAACATTCTTAACATTCGCATTACAATCTGAAACATGATTGTTCTTATTAACACTAGACTTAAACTTCCTATGGTGGGCTTCTACTTTATTCTTCATGCTTCTACTTGATGATTGCGGGATCCTATCATTCTTTATATTGCTTCTAGGCTTTGATCCGCTAGCAGTAGTAAAGCTTACTCTTCCTGTAGAAGGCAACATAGTGTTGTCAGTCTTACAGGTGTTTTGCTTTACTGCATGCACTTTTGTGATTGTCTCAATTGTCTGTTTCATTCTAGATGCATCTACATAAGGCTTATTGTTCTTTTTATGGCTTGTAACAGGAGCCCACTTTTCATTCCCGCTTTGAGTGAAACGGCAAGAGGCACTAACATACACTAACAATTCCTGAATTCACGCAGCAAACTTAGAGGCATAACCTATATGTTCATCTAAAGGTTTCAATGTTATAGCTTGTTCTAAAATTTCTTGTAGTGTTGCTACATGCTCTTTAGTTACTCTCAAATAATCATGATGCACAGCCCTATTATTCTTAAAGTACGCATTAATTAGTTCAGATTCAATCTTAAGCAAACCTGGGGCAAGAACTTTTGTGTATTTTTCAATTATCTTGTTGGTAGTCAAGTGTGAACTAACTGATTTTGATAAATCATTTTTCTCAACAACTTTAGGAATAACCTTTGATTTAGGAAACAGAGTTACAAAATAAAGTTTAGTTCCTGAAGTTGAAGGTTTAGAAAGCTTAGTATTCACACTTGTACCTCTATGATTCGTTTGAGATTCAGAAAACTTTCCTTTTAACTGTGCTCTTAACTTGTTATTTTTAGAACCCTGATAATTAAGCTTTTGTTGCAAAGAGTCAGTTTGAAGTTTTGTTTTTGCCCATGTCTGCTTGATTGAATCATACAACTTCTTATATTCTAACTTAATATGTTTTCTTTCCTTAACTAAAGAAGAAACCTGAAAATCTAGTGACATGTTCTCATCCTCTATTTTCTTAATCCTAGAATCAAAAACAGGTAATTCACACTGAGTATTTTGGCTCTTTTGAGCTAAAAGATGTTTCAACTCATTGATTACGTATAACTTGTCTTGCACTTACACTTTTAGATCGTTTATCTCAACAGATTGATTATTGATTGTTTTAACCAAAAGTTGTTTATTTTTTGCAGGATTATTAAGAATCATTTGTTCTTTGTGATTTTGAAAAGCAATATCAAGAGTAATGATGTATTCCTCAAGTTTTTCAAAACGTTTTCTTAATTCACTTAAAGACTTGTTTGATTCTTGAAGATCTAAAAGCACAATGTCTAGACTTTTACACTTCCCATAATTATCAACTTCATTCAACGAACGCATGTAAGTGCACATAATATCACTAGCGATATTTCTTCTAAGAGTCGATAGTTGTTGATTAAAAGTTTTTTATTTTCAATTTTAAAACTTTTCTTTGCCACAGAACATTGATCAACCTCGTCTTCCATGTGTTCAAAAATATCTTTCATTTCTTTAACCTCTGTAATAAAGCCTTTTTTAAAAAATTTGAAAGTTTCTTTTAGGTTTTCAAAAAATGGTATGACATCTTCTTTAAAAGCACCTTTTATATTCGATTGCTCCCAACTACCAATCTTATAAGGAGACAACGTAGTTCTTCTCTTGATGAATTCATCGAACTTAGTGAGAAGATCTCGTGCATTGTTTAAGTTCTTGAGAACTTGACTAGTTGGTGGGAGTTTTTTAGGAAAAACTTTGGTATAGAAGACCAATAAAGTTGTTCTGCAGACAATTGTATTTGTGGAACAAAAATCTCATAAAGTTTGTTTAATTTGGAGTAATCTATCGGTTTAGTATTAACAACGATTTGTTTTTCAATCATTTTCAACCGACTCTTTTCAGCAAGTATCAAAATTTCCTCAGAATCACACACAGCTACAGGATTGTGTTCTTTAGCAATCAACACATGTCCACTATATAATGCAGGTTGTTTCCGTTGAACTTGAGAAAGATACAAAGGATTTTGATAACCAAGAGCTGTCTTATGTGTTTCATCATAAAAATTTTGAGGTTTGGTTAACGTGTGCATAGTTTGAGTAGATTGACCAACTTTAAAAACGATGTTTTCAAGTTTCTTTTTTGCATTTTCCAAATCCACAATTTCACTAATGTTCTTTTTATACCTTTCAGACGACTCTTGTTTGAGTGTGTCAAATTTTTTCTTTAGAAAAGCAATGTGATTATTTAAATCCTTCATTTAAGTTTGTTGAGAAAAAACTTGTTTTTCAAAATCTTTTACTTTTCTATTACGATCATTTATGACTATGTATAATTCACGATTTAGATATACTTTTTGTTCAGAATGACCATCTATAACTGTATATCCTAAAACTCTGACTCTGTCTTTGTATCGTTCAAGCTAGCTGGTTAATGATTCAATTTCACTTTTTGACTCTTGATTTTCCTTGTTACAGTTTTCTACTTGAGATTTAATTTGTTCAATTACAAACAACATCATAACATTCTTTTGTACAAGAGGAGAAACATAGTTATCTACATCGTCTCCAATAGTAAACATATAATCAGTATAAGATATAACATCGTTGTTACTGTTGATCCCTTTTGAACAGATCTTACTTAGCTTGTTAAAGCTTAGCTATATTGGATAGATCCAAGACAACTATAGTAGAAACTAAGATTGAGAATATCACAAACTATGCGGAATCTAGTTTGCAATACTAAGAAGAACAATGAAACAGTAGAAACAAGATCTTTACTAAACTTTCAATATATTGAATACTATTTTGAGTTACAACATAGTTATGAATACTAACTATGATTGTTATGCAAACTATGAATACTAATATGAAAACTGATATCTGGATCAATGCCGTAGGGTTCCTTTTATACACTAAGGAAACCCTAATGAGCTTACAAAATGCGTCAAGTGATCATGCATATCTATTCCTAATATAACTCATGCATATCACTTTAGCAGTACTAACTATATAACAAACAGTACTAACTAACAGTACTAATAAACTGGCAGTACTAACAATTTGTACTGGCAGTACTAACTAAGCTTGACAGTACTAAGTCTTCTCTTGGCAGTACTAAGTTGAACCAACAGTACAAAGTTGTAGAAGCCCTTAATTCCTAACAATCCTCCCCTAAACTTGTGATTGTCATTCAAATCTACAAGTTTCTCTAAATTAAACCATCTGTGCTGAGAGGATGCTTCCAAACACTTTATTGTCTTGGTTTATTTTCTAGTATAAAGATTTTCCTTAAAAGCACATCTGCCATCACTGAATATTCATCCACTTGCAGCTTGTTACACAGCATCAAAGTCATAAGTGCTCTTGTTAATGGATAATCTTTCTCAACCAGCATGAAAATATCATATCCTCTCTTTGTAGACACATAATGAACAGCACATGTATCATATAACCTCTATTTCAAAGGATCATGCATATACCTTTGAAGCTTCCATAGAGTATCATCATCATCTGGTTCAAACAACCTCTTCAACTCTACCTAAAGTTCTCTTTCTTTATCTTTAGTAGGTTCTGTTGAGTTGAATCTTTCATGAACTAGAATCCATAGTTTGACTAGATCATCCCTGTCAAATTCTGATCATAACTTCAAAGATCTGATATACCCTTGTGATTACCTACTCTGATATCTTCCAATACATTCTTGAGTCTTCAATGTAAACTTCCTAGTTAATGATTGGGTATTTGGTTTGTAGGGCTTCAACATTCATCCCTTCTTCTGGAACTATGATCATTAGATGTTGTAGTTGTTCTTGAGACAGTTCATCTTTTGATTCTTCAGCTGGTTCTGAGCCTTCTCCTATCTTTCGTCTCTTTGGACTTTCTTGATTAAGTTCTTATTCAGCATCTCTCTTTGAACTTCCAGCTACAACTTTAGGAATTATACATCACCCATGGAAAGTAAAATATTTACCCTCAATCATTGTGGTCTTAATAACTCCCTTGATCTCATCAAAGGAAAGTTCTTCAATTGTTGTAAGAAGTGTGACCTCCTGTAATCCTTGATATAATTACACATGTAAGTCCTTTGTTGAGCTTGAGTCATGGGCTTGTTCCTTCTTTGTTCAGCTCTTTGTTGGGCAAATTTTCTCTTTCTTTCATTTATAAGCTCTACAAGTAATCTTGCCTTGTCAGCTTCAGAATATCTTTCTCTTTCTTATGCTTGTAACCTGTGTGCTAACTCTTCATCAGCTTCAATTTGAGCTTGTATGTTATCCCATTCTTCAGCATTGAAAGTGCTAGCTTCTTCATGAACTTTGGCTATCCTTTGTCTTTCTTCTTTATCAAGCTGTTCTTGCAATCTCAGAGCTTCTTCCAACCCAAGTCTTTCTTGCTCTAGTTGCAACTTTGTTTTCTTCTGCACAGGTTTAGCTTCTTTCATAATAGCTTTGCCTTTTATCTTTCTCTTTGCTGCCGGGGAAGAAGTGATAACTTAAGGGGAAGATTGCAACTTGAAGATCTAGTGTCCTATACAAAGGATTCGTACTTTAAGGGGAAGTTTTGTCATCATCAACTAGGGGAAGATTGTTAGGAATTATATTGAGTTGATGTGACAAAACTAAAGACAAGGGACTAAATCGTACAAAGTGATATTCTACAAGCTGGTGGAAGAACTTGATAGAAGATAATATCAAAAGAATAGGAGATTTAGTTTGTCTAGTAGTTATCTTCTTTAATAAGTCTTGTAAACCCTCTATATAAAGGGTATTAGCATATTAGGTTTTACATATCAGTATTCACAATGTAAACCTAAAGGTGTGTGTGTGTTCTAGGCGTCAAGTCTTTGTTAAGACGCCTAGGTTTAGTGAGTTAGTGTAGTCTTATGTATCCTGATCAAATACAATGAAGGCTACAATGTTTAGTAGAAAAACCTTGTTTGGTAATATTGTGTTTCTATTATTTCCGCTGCGTGTTCAATATTATCTGTAAAACTAAGGGCTAAACGATTTTCAACAGTTCCCGTCTTCACGAGGGAACAAATACATACTTGTGGCGGTCGACTATTTGTCAATATGGGTTGAAGCAAAAGCGCTCCCCACCAACGATGCCTGAGTTGTTTGCAAATTTCTTAAATCTCTCTTCGCCCGATTCGGTGCCCTCCGTGCTATCATAAGTGTTCGCGAAACCCATTTTTGCAATGATCAGTTTGCAAAGGTCATGCTTAAATATGGAGTTACTCACCGTCTCTCCACCGCGTATCACCTACAAACAAGTGGGCAAGTTGAGGTATCCAATCGTGGCTTGAAACGAATTCTTGAAAGGACCGTGGGCGAGAACCGTGCATCTTGGTCGGATAAATTAGATGACGCACTTTGGGCCTTCCGCACGGCTTACAAAACACCCATCGGGTGTACCCCATACAAGCTCGTGTACGGAAAGGCATGTCATCTACCGATCGAGCTCGAGCACAAAGCCTACTTATGACCAACAATAAACCTTAGCTGAGATGTAGTGAGAAAGACTATGGAGAACTAGAACGACATGATTAATTACAATCGAAATAGATTTCATGATTGATCTTCATGAAGCACGACCTATTTAAAGAACATCAGAATATGTGAGTTGTGAACGATGTCCAAAGCTGCAACATAGGACTTGATGGCAGTTCAATGGTATAATAATTGCCGATGTCAAGGTTAAGGTTAATGTTTTCTTGGCTGTGTGGTGTTACAACAGGAAATATTAGGGTTCCTAAAAGTTCCCAACAAACCCTAATATTCAATGCCAGAGCATGTTATGGGGTTATGAAAACCCTAAAAGAAGTCATGGTTAATGTGAATGAACCATGAAGTATGGTTTGTCATGGTCTTTAAAGCTGCCAAGGATTCACATTTGTTGCTGCTGCCAATGACGATTTGTGCAAACACAGCTGCCAAGGACGTGAACAAGAGGACTGCACAAGTTCGTTTTGTTTGCTGATATGATGGACCACAAGAAAGAGTACTATTGATTGGGACCAACAATGGGTTGTATTGCTTGTTCTTAAGTTAGTACTGATAGCTTTGTGTTTATACCACTGGTACACATATTAGTACCGATGATTTATAAGCTTAGTACCACTGGTAATACTAGGATCAATCTTGGTACTGCTCGTGGGCACATATGGTACTGCTGTCTCGTTTGTTACTACTTATGACGAGTATGTACTACTCTAATGCAAGTGTAATGAAATAGCGAGTATTGATATGGACTGCATGGTGCGCGTGACAGTTCAAGTTTGTACCGGTGGTTACTTGGACTTTGTACCGCTTCTTCTACTTTGTACCGATGGTTAGTAACTAAAAAAGAAACAGATTGGTGACAGATTATGTGTCACTAATTATAATAGGAGGAAGGAGCATAGCTTTGGTGACAGTTTTGCAACAAACTAGTGACGGTATAGTAACATTTTTTGTGACATTAATTTTGGGACAGAACGTTGACCCTAAAATGTCCCGTTTTATTGAGTTTGTACCGTTGTGATAGTACCGTACTGTTTTTGTTCGTTATATCTAGTTTAGTACCGCGCTATCGGTTGGCCGATACGGATGACACATACATTTTGGGATATTGACGCAATTGGGTCTCGAACGATGATAAAATTTATGGTATGTTTTTGAAGAGTATTATAAGACATTTGATGCAATGGTTTTTAATAAATCAATTAGTGACAAGGGTAACCATTATTTTTACGTACAAACAAGGATTGGAAGTAGATTGCCAGTTAAAACAACAGTCACATAAGAGAGGATGATGTTATTACACTTAGATGATTTTCATTAATAATTGCTATTTGAAGCCAGCTGATTTCGAGATTCAAAAGATGGTATAGCTATATTCATGGGGAAGCTTACGATCATCAATATTAACCATTTACATGATACTTGTATGCTTCAAGGTTGCTTACATTCACTAGTTCCCTATTGATGTGACAAAAAGGGGAAGAAGTGATAACTTAAGGGGAAGATTGCAACTTGAAGATCTAGTGTCATCATCTATAAAGGGATTTCGTACTTTAAGGGGAAGTTTTGTCACATCAACTAGGGAAGATTGTGGGAATATATTGAGGTTGATGTGAACAAAAATAAAGACAAGGGGACTAAATCGTACAAGTGATATCCACTAGCTGGTGGAAGAACTTGATAGAAGATAATATCAAAGAAATAGAAATTTTAGATTTGTCTAGTAGTTATCTTCTATAATAATCTTGTAAAACCCCTCCTATATAAAGGGTATAGCATGGTTTTACCCATCCAGTATTCACAATAAACTAAAGTGGTGTGTGTTTGTTATCTAGGAGTCAAGTCTTTGTAAGGCGCCTAGGTTTAGTGAGTTAGTGTAGTCTTATGTATCCTGATCAAATACAATGAAGGCTACAATGTTTAGTAGAAAAACCTTGTTTGGTAATATTGTGTTTCTATTATTTCTGCTGCGTGTTCAATATTATCTGTAAAACCTATCCTAGATGGGCTAATCGATCTTGTGAGTCCCTAACAGAATAGATCTTTGCAGCCTACTAAGGGTGATAGCCAACTTGTATAAATACAGTTTGACTATATAGAAACACTAACTATGAATACTATGTGCTAATGCGGAATCTTAACACAAGTACTAAGAAGAACAATGAAAAACTAAATAATGATTTCTATTAATCTGCTTTGAGTGATTACAGATTACTAACTATAAGATATGATTGTATGAGATATATATTGAACTCTTATCTCTAACTATGCCGTGAGGGATCCTTTTATAGACCAAGGATAAACCCTAACAGACTTACAAACTGCATAAAAGATAATACATATCTTTTCCTATAATATCTCATACATATCTCTTAAACGGTACTAACTATTTTCTACTAACGGTACTAACTAACTGATCAGTACTTAACACTTTGTACTGTCAGTACTAATTAAAAACTACGGTACTCAACTATTATAATAACGGAACAAAGTATAGAAAACATAACTCCCAATAATCCACCCTTAAACATGAATGTTGAACTCTTTTTACTTCATGTTTCCTTCACAGGTTAACTTCTTAAATTCATAGAGGAGTAGTCCAAACACTTTAACCCATATCTTGAACTTTAAACACTATCCTAATCTATCAGCGCAACTTGTCTTCCTCGCAACACAACAACATCTTTTCAGCAACACTCCTACTAATTAGCTTTTAGTTTTTTGGCAAACTCATCCATTACCGGATTTGATTGTTCCATTACCAGTAGGCTCATTTGCTCTGGATAGTATAACTCTTATTTAAAAAAATATGGTGAGTTAATTACCATATCAGTTTTGGTAAACTATCAACCATCAACGGAATTGGATTTGTCTTTACCAATACCATTAGCTTATAATGGATAGCCAATGCTTTCATTGCCAAAACATGGTGCAATAGGAAAACCATATAGTTTTTTAGCAACTATCACTATCAACATATTTTGAGATAGTCTTTTACCAAGAACTGATTAGATCTTGGACTAGCCACTCTTCACAATGAAGTAAGGATGATTTGAAAACCCTACAAATTTTTGTCAATTGTCAAACCACAAACAGATTTTGAGTAAGTCTTCTACCAAAGCCCGTTTGCTAAGGACTATCCAGTTCAGATCCTATCAGCAATTGTGAACTGAAGACCAATTGTATGGTGGTGGTTAGGCCAACACTCAAAAGAACCCTTCTCAATTCCATTCGACATCATACTTCATCAACTGTTGTTTTAATAAATCTTATCAATCAAGAGCAACAGAACTTACCCTCTTTCAACTTCCAAACCAAGATCAAGCATCCTTTGCAATAAATCTTTTGAGAGAGGATATCTTCTTTCAACCAATATATGAATAACTATCCCATCCTCAAATTCCAGTATGCAAACTCTACAAGATTCATACAACCTCCATGTGACAATCTTCCAATCTTGTTGATTACTCCAGAAATCACTTGTTCTTTCCTTCTGCTGAGGATCCATCATAATCTTCAAGTCCTCTCTCCCCCAAAAGAATCAATGCAAATCTATCTAATGAAACTTCTGAGTACTAGCTTCCATCAATAAGTCATACAAATTGAAATAGAATCTTGCCAACAAAAATATGGAAGTACCTCCATGAGATAGTAAAATGAAATGCCCTGAAAGTCCACCATTAGTCTCTGTATATAACAAGATAATCTCCATCTGGTGAAGAACCTTGTTCAATCTAGCACTACCTGATTTTCTCTCTCCATTTATCTCACTATCAATGGTAGCTTCAAATGTAACAATCTTCAGGCACTTTCTATGTTCATCATCACTGTCATCATCTGATAGCTTTCTTGGCTTTTTCCTTGCAATCATTTTGACATGACCACTCTTTCTTTTCTTAGTACCTTCTTCTTCTTTATCCTCCTCCTTGACACTTTTATTCTTAAAAGAATCAATCCCTTTTTCATTCATCTCTTTGATCAGTCTTTCATCTTCAGCAGACCCAATAGAAATGAAATCTTCATCTAACCTTTTAATCTTTTCATACAGAGCTTGTATTTCCTCAAACTTCTTGGTTTTCAAATCAGAATGCTTAAAGTTTCCTACATGCTTCAAGTAGGTCATCATTTGATTTCTTAGTTAATTCTTTGTAGGTGGTATGTTCCTGATAGCTTCTGATTTTTGTTGAGCAAGGAATTTTCTTTGAGCAGCAATTGTGTCATGAAGGAATTTTGCTCTTTCTTCTATTGTAAATTGCTCTCTTTCTTCTTCTTGAAGTTTTTCAGCAAGAAGTCTATCAGCCTCAATTCTTGCCTTTATGTCATCATAATTTCTTATGAGAGCATCATTGGTAGCTTCTTCGTCAGCTAATCTTTTTCTTTCCTCTTCACCTTCCCATTCTTCTTGTACCTTCCTAGCAATTTCTTCATCACTGGCAAGCTGCTTAAACTTCTTTTCAGCTTCAGGAATACCATTAGATTCACTTTCAGACACATCTTCCTCTTCAATTTTCTTTTTCCCTTTGTCTTTTGGATCAATCTTTGGAAGAGGCTTTAATGTCAATAATGATCTAGTTGAAGTAGGCCTAGGTCTCTTAGTCTCTTCAATATCCTTAAACTCTACTCCTTTCTCCTTCTCTCTTGAAACTGCTTTGACTTGGCTCATATTGAGAAGAACCTGTGCTATTGTTTCATCATCTCCAAATATTGTAGAAGTAGGTGTTTGAGTAGTTTGAGTAGCCCTTCCTCCTTCAGTTTGATCATCAGTACCTTTATCCGTTCTATCAGTACTATCTTTCTCCTTGTCGGTACTAACTTTGGATCCATCAATACTAACTATAGGTCTGTCAGTACTAACTTTTTCCTTGTCAGTACTAACCTTTTGTTGAGTAGTACTAAGTACATCTTCAGTACTAAGTACATCTTCAGCATTCTCCTTCTCTTCATCCACTACATCTCTTGTCCTCCCCAGATCTTGAGCATCCTCAGTCTCCATATAATCCAATGTATCTTCAGGAATCTCATCAAATAATGGATCTTTATGGACTGATGGTTCAGCTTTGGCAGACTTCCTCCCCTGTTTGGATACATACTCCTTTTGCATCCAGTTTTTCTTTAAGGATCTCTTTCCTGCCAATCTTTGCTTCAATGAGACACTCTTCATCCATGCTCTGTGGTGTGTGATAACAGGTTTGGCTTGCTTCTTGAGCTTCTTGATCTGTGCCTTCAAGTGTTGAATTTCCTTGGCTTGATCTGAAACCTGTGTACACAAAGAGATACAAAGATCATAGACACTTTGGAGTGTCATGTCACCCTCATTCCCTGAAAGGGATTTATCACTGGATGACTGACCTCCATGATTCCCACCAGAACTTTCTGGAATAGAATCAGGAATAGTGGTAGAAGGTGAAGGTCTAGGGGATGGGTCAGACTGAGGGTCAACAGTTGCTTCACTTGGGTGAGGAGGAGAGGGTGTAGGTTGTGCTTCAGATGGTCTTTCTGAAGGGGCACCCTCATCCTCAGTTGGTTGTACCAACATAGAAGCAAATAAAGGTGTGACTTTCCCTGAAAAATGTTTACCCTTTTTAACCATAAAGGAAAAAACTTTACTTGTCAAAGCATTTACAGGAAAATGATCTAAAGGTACAGGTACATTCTCTAGCTGTTTATCTAAAAAGATTGAAATGAAACGTGGGTACATTACAAACTTCTTCTTTGCATCTAAATGTCTAAGCATACCATCAAAAATTAATTTTGAAAAATTATATTTTTGATTAGATGTTAAGCAAATTACAGCAGTGGCAATGTTAGTGGGAATTTGATCCCAAGAGGTGCTTTTTGAACTAATACAATGATTCATTGTATGAAATAGAAACCTCCATTGGGGTGAAAACAAAGCTTTGTTAAATGTTAACACTGTTAAATACCCCTCATACCCCATAAGCTGTATAACATCAAATATAGCCTGATTAGGTAGTGAGTCTATCCCATTAGCATCATCAAAAAGAAGATCACTTCTTATTGATGCTTCAGAGATAGACACAGGCTTGCCAGCTACTTTGGCAGTAATGTGCCTAACATTGTTGATTATTTTGGACTTAGCAGACGTCCAAAACTGTTCAACAAATGTAGTAGAAACTACTAGACTTACAGTGAGAGCATGATGAATGGAACTGCGTGTAAGAAAATCAATGATCTCATGAAACTCAGCATTACCATTAGTCTTCTCTAGATATGCGACCATGTTGTGCTTAGGGCACGATTCAAGAACAGCCATTGTATTCAAAAGAGTGATCGTCGTTGAGAGAGATATTAGGGCTTGTATAATCGAAAGTATGTGAGAGTGATTACGTAAGGTAACTGTGCAATTGAGATGGGTTTATATAGGTTTAGGAAACCTAATTTTAAGGAAACTGTTGCAATTTACACTTTGTACCCTTGGCGGTATTTTTCTTCAACGTCTTTATAGCAGTACAAACTTTGCCCAGCGGTACTAACTTTGCACTGTCGATACTAAATGTTGCCAACCAAAGAATGAACAATGTAGGTAACATCAATGCTTTAGTACCATCAAAAACTCTTCTCAATAACTCTCTGAATCCCAATAAACCCCTTGAAATGCATCACTTATGGTTAAAATGTTTCTTCACTCTGAACACTTCATACAAACTATACAACACATCATATTGCCTCCCTTTAACTAATACAGCTTATGGATTTATCATCCCAATAGAAACAACCAAGAACTAGAACCTGCTAACATCAAATGCCTTGGTTAGTAGATCAGCTACATTGTCATCAGTGTGGATTTTAAGCACCTGGATAAGTTTCTTCTCATAAGCATCCCTTATGAAGTGGTGCCTAATGGCAATATGCTTTGTTTTGGAATGATATACTGGATTCTTTACAATGCAGATTGTGCTTTCATTATCAATGTAGATCTTTGTGTTCATGAAATTAAACCCATAGTCTAAAACCCTTGTCTATATTTGATTGAATCCACAAAACTTGCCCATAAAAACTATTGCTAGCAGCAACATATTCTGCCTCTGTAGTAGAAGTAGCCACAATGGTCTGCTTTTTGCATTGCCAAGAAATAAGTCTCCTGCCAAGAAATTGACAACCTCCTGTTGTGGATTTCCTGTCAAGATTTGCTCCAGCATAGTCACTATCTGAGTAGGATTCCAGGTCAAATGAGGACACTCTAGGATACCAAAGGCCCAGTTTGGGTTTGCCCTTTAGATACCTAAAAATTCTCTTGACAGCACTTAGATGGGAGGACTTAGGAGTGACCTGAAACCTAGAACAGGCACAGACTGCAAACATAATATCAGGCCTAGAAGCAGTCAAGTACATTAAAGAACCAATCATGGACCTATAAAGATGGACATCCACATCACTGGCTTCCTCATCCTTGACTAAAGGCTTCTGAGTCTCAATAGGTGTACTAGCAGTCTTAACATTTGCAAAGTCAAACTCGTTTGGATTTTTTTTGCACATAATTTATCATGACTTATAAAATGATACCATCTGCTTCCGTTTGGACTTGTAATCCAAGAAGAAAGTGAGCTCTCCCATTGAACTCATCTGAAATATACTCTTCTTAATGCCTCAAATTCATCACACCAAGATTTCTTTTGTAGACCCAAAGATGATATCATCCACATAAACTTGAACTAGTATGATATCATGTTTGTCCTTCTTTATGAAGAGAGTTTTGTCAATGGTTCCTCTTCTGTATCCATTCTTCAACAAGAAAGTAGATAAAGTAGCATACCAGGCTCTGGGAGCTTGATGTAACCCATAGAGAGCTTTTACCACTTTGTAGACCTTCTGAGGATATTTAGGATCTAGAAAACCTGGTGGTTGAGACACATATACCTCCTCATCAATTTTGCCATAAAGGAAGGCACTTTTCACATCCATTTGATAGACTATGAAGCCCATGTAAGAGGCAAAGGCTAAAAAGATCCTTATGGCTTCAATCCTGGCCACAGGAGCAAAAACCTCATCATAGTCTATACCTTCCTCTTGCCTATGTCCCTGAGCAACTAACCTTGCTTTATTTCTGACAACAACTCCTCTCTCATCCTTCTTATTTCGATAAACCCACTTTGTGCCAATAGCCTTCTTCCCATAAGGCAAATCTACAAGTATCCAAACTTTCTGTATCTTGAACTGCAGCAATTCTTCTTGCATAGCATCAACCCAACTTTCATCTTCAAGTGCTTCTGAAATCTTCTTGGGTTCATTTTGAGACAGGAAACAAGCAAATAAACAATGCTGGAAGTCCTTATGATTATTTCTCCTTTGCTTTTGAACATAGCTAACAAAAGCATGGGCTCCAGAACTTTTATTCACTTTGCTTCTTGTTTGAACTGCTGAGGTTGGATCTCCTAGAATAAGAGCTGAAGGATGAGAAGAGATAATCCTTGATGTGGGAATAGGACTAACATTCACAACAGTTTCCAAGTTTGTGAAGTCAGCCACTGCACCCTCATCATCATAAGATGAATTAGTAAAAATACCATCAGTAGAATTTTGATAAATGTCCTCAAGTGGAGGTATTTCTGAATCATCTTGTTCAGGATTGGTTGGATCAGAGAGAGATAGTCCATCATGAGGACTGGCAGTACTAACTGGTGTGCTAACAGTATTAACTAGGTTAGTACTGCTAGCTTTAGCTGGTGTGCTAACAGTACTAAAAATGTTAGTACTGCTAGCCTTAGCAGCTCCTGCTTGTATAATCAAATTCTCAGTTTCTTGTGCAAACTCCTTCCTGAGAGCTTCAGCTGCCTTATTAGCATCCTTTTCTTACCTCTTAAGTCTTTCAAGTTCATCCAAAAAGACTTGTTCTTCCTCTCTTGGACCTTCTCTCTTTGCATCTGTCTTTAAATTAGGAGTGATTGTTGAAGAATAAGAAGACCATATTGGCAGTACAAAGCAGTCTTAAGCAGATTCATCCTGTTTTTTAGAATTCCCTGCATTAATAATGTCTTCTGTACCTGCAATGTGATTAGCTTCTTGTGGACCTGCATATTTGTTAGCTTGATTCTCTGATCTTACAGGTTAATAATTCATAGAATCAGTCAAATAATCAAGATCAAAAAGCCAAGTTGGTCCTTTCCCTGCAATATTTGGTTTATTCTCTAAAAAGGTGATGTGCAGGTTTTCTGCAACTCTCTTGGTTTCTAAATTGTATACCCTAAAAGCCTTGCTTTGTAGAGAATACCCAACTAAAAACCCTTCATCTGATTTTCCAGCAAACTTGCCTAGGTGGTCAATGGTATTCAAGATGGTCACATGGCACCCAAAAGGTCTTATATAACTTATAATTGGTATTTTACCCGTTAAAAGTTCATAAGGTGTCTTATTATGAGGCTTGGTCACTAATACCCTATTTAGAACATAACAAGCAGTACTAACTGCTTCAACCCAACAAGTGTTAGGTAAAAATGAATCTGCAAGCATGGTCCTTGCAGCCTCAATAAGGGTCCTGTTCTTTCTTTCAGCAACTCCATTTTGTTGTGGAGTTCTGGCATTACTATATTCCCTCTTGATCCCTTTTGACCCACAGAATTCAATAACATCCTTGTTCTTGAATTCTGTTCCATTATCACATCTAATAGTTTTAACTTTTTGATTCAATTGGTTCTCAATTTGTCTTATAAAGTCCTTAAGGATTCCACTAGTTTCATCCTTAGTTCTTAAGAAAAACACCCAACTAAACCTGCTAAAATCATCAGTGATAACTAGGCAATAGGTCTTATGGTTTAAGCTCCTTACAGATGTAGGTCCAAACAAATCCATATGAAGAAGTTGTAAGGAGTGGCTAATAGAGCTTACTGATTTGGCCTTACAGGAGGCCTTGTGTTGCTTTCCTTTCTGACAAGCAACACAAGTGTGGTCATTTTGAAAAATCTTTGAAGGTAAACCTCTTACAAGGTTTCCCTTTACAAGTTTGTTTAAGTTTTTGAAGTTAACATGACCCAACCTCCTATGCCATTTGTTAGATTCATCAATTGTGGCCTTTGCAATTAAACAAGCTAATCCTCCTGAAGGAACAATGTTCTCTAAATTGAAACTGTACATATTGTTTTGTCTGGGGATTTTAAGTAATACTTGATTTTCATCAGGTAACTTAAATTCAGGAGACAAAACAAGACATTCAGAGTCAGTAAACAGAACCTTGTTCTTTTTGTCACACATTTGTGACACAGAAAAGAGATTGAAATGCTGAAGTTCTTTCACAAAGCACACATCCTCAAAATCTAACTTTCCAGTTTTTATTTTACCTTTACCAGTGATGTAACCTTTACTACCTCCAAAAGCAACAGGGCCACCATTAAAGTCTTGAAATTCAGCAAGGTAGGCCTTGTTTCCAGTCATGTGCCTGGAACATCCACTATCAACAATTCCTTTATTCTTTAAAGCTCTATGTGGATAATCCTGCACATCAAATAAAAGAGATTAGATTCTCTTAGGGACCCAAGCCTGTTTGGGCTTGAGTCTGCCTAGTGGATCTTTGAAAGTGTAACAATTTCTAAGACTGGATCCACCATTGTATTTGGAGGGCCTTCTTCAAATAGGTACAATGCAATAAACTCATAATCGGGATTCAGGCATCACCTTCAAGAACGTGCATCTGTTCCATGATTTTAAACAAAGTAATATTGTTCAAAAACTCACATTTTTTGTAAAATAGATAAACCAAATGATCTCAAATCATTTAGTAAGCAATTCAAGCTTAAATAAAAATTCATAGGCTCCTATCAACACATGTATCAAACATGTATTAGGAACATCATGTGAAAGAGAAAGTAACACAGTCTTTAGTAAAAACATTCATGTAACCGCCATGAAATTAGGACTCAATACAGTATTATTTGGTAAAACGAAGCATGTATATCTCACCTCGAAAATAGTATATAAAACCATTAAGAAAAGAAAAGCATGGGCTACGACACTCACCGTAAATGATGATCCGCACAAGAAAGAAACCAACAATGAGACAAGATGACTCAAAAATATTAGTCCGAGACCTATAAAGTCAAGTCGCGCGTAAGACAGTAGAATGATATCATGAGATCAAGTAAATAGAATAGTCAACAAATACTAAGTTAAAGACAAATTCGAAACATAACATATTCACCAAGACTAAACCAAAGTGTTTTTAAAGAATCAATAGAATGTCTAACTGGGGTCAAAACTAAAACACAATAAAACATCTACGTAGTCTCGCCCTTAAATCCTATCTCAATTGGATGTGGCACACTTTTCATTTTCCAAATCTAGGTCCTCAACAAGCTCTCAACACTTATTCTGAGATTTTCGAGCAGTTTCTCAAGATAGCATCAAAAATCCGAAACGTAAAAGATTATAACATGAGATTTCAACCCTTGAAAGACCTTGAAGGCTACTTTCCAGAAACACAATTAATCCTCACACTCCAAAGTGTTTACCAAATTTTCATAAAAGGACAAAACTTACTATCGCTCAAAACTCAAAACGAAAACTCACGTTTGCAGAAGTTAGTGCCATGATCACCGACCATATCTCCTCATTATATAAAAAGATATAAAGGTGAGAGTTTTTCACCACCGAAACACACGTGAATCTAGTTTTCAAAACAATTAAACCACTACTCATTCAAAATCAGTATACCAATCAACGGGAAATAAACTTTTACTGAAGCGAAGGTCAAAACCAAGATGTTTGTTACGGAATTTCTTGGTTTTGCCGTTTCGTCATAAATCCCTAAACTAAAATAGTCAATGAAGGTTGAGGCCAAGTGCTGGAGCTTCTAAATATGATGTCTATCATTGACCCAAGCCTTAAAACCTAAACTTTTCTAGTTCAAAATCCTGACATTACACACCGAGCTTTCCTAATCGAAGGTCCAAGAATTCTGAGACCCATGTTCGCTATTTGACCATATCTCCTCATACGAGGAAATTGGTATTGAGCATCCTATACCCCTCATAATCCAAGACCTATATCTATTCATCACCCATAGACACATTAATCTCACAAGATCCAGGCCAAAGTTTTTGGGAGACCAAGATTCGTTTACCTCTGTCCCAAAACAGCCCGCAAAATCCCTCTTCTAACATAAACCCCATAAACATCTAATCTCAATTGAGCCATCATAAGGCAATATACTTCAATGTAATCCTCAACTACTATCAATATCCTCATATTCAAATTAATCCAAGATCAAACCTAACACGCGAACATAGCATGCGTTCCTAAGACAAAAAAATCAAGAATAACTGCATATCCAATAGAAAATTCAAAACAATATAAAGAAGTTTAGGGAAGTCACTGTTAACTTACAATGGACAAATTCAAGAGCATCAAAACACAGAACCCTAGGTGGGTGTATTAGGGCCTGCCCGAAGTCAAGACACCAAACCAAAAACACTTAAGCTCCGACTTCTATATCTTGCTTCAATCCTTCGTGTAATTTTAGCTTAATATCAATATCTTTTACTCCCTAGTAGCGTACGTCAATAGACTCACAAACTCTAAAACAATCTTCAAGTTCTTCAAATCACAAAAATTTTCTAAATCAAAGCATGGTGTACCATTCTAGTGAAAAGGATAAATATGGTTCCTAATGTAGCGAATTGATATGGAGTAGATTGAAAAGTGATTAGGGGAGGGAGGCAAGGGAGAGGGCGATTGAGTTGAAAGACTGAGGGTGGTGGAGTATCTTGGTGTTTGGGAGTCGAGAATAGATAGAGGCAGGGGGAGAAGCAAAGTCTGTCGATTTGTTTCCTTCACATGAATGGAGTGTCTATGGAGCGTCTTATAAAAAACACAATAATCACATACATTTATATATAGCTGATGATCCTACTTCCGTGTTTAGTATCAGGAACACATCAAAAAAAATATGGGTCTTCTGTTTTGGTATGGAATAACCTGACCACGAGAAAAATAAGGAGGGGAAAACAAGAGAGTAGGGGCTTAGGCCAAGTTTTATGCTTAACTAGCAATTTACCTATAAGTCTCGGCCCAAAAGCCTATCATAGCTTTTGGAGTCCACTTTCCTAATTTATGTAATTTTCGTCTAGGTGCAATATAAAACACGAGGAAAATGTAAAATACAAAAATAAAAATAATTTGGCACTCAAGGCCCGTATACGGAGTCATTGGTTTCTCGATTGATAAAAACGGATAATTTAAATTGTAAGATTCGCGAGGGTTTGTTTCTAACAAATGACGATTCATTCTATAAAAAAATCGACTCGAAATAATAAAATGAATTAGATCTAAAACAATTTAAGGAATAATTATTAATTCATAATAAGAGATAGTGTCCTTAATATAACGCGGTATTTTACATCTACCCCTCCTTAAAGGGAGGCGACGTCCCAGCCCTCGATTTCTTCATCCTATTCGCTTACACTTTACTCAAGAAGAGTTGGCCGGGTTAACTCAGTCGCAACGTCGAGGTTTCTAACAGACAACTAAATGAGAGAAAAAAGCTCAACACACATCAAATATATCAACGTCATCGAAGGCGGAATAGACTGAATGACGCAGTATCTTTCAAAGGAAGAAAGCATAAAATACATTCGCCACTCGAAAGAAGAAGCCATTGAATACGAGGAGATTTACAAGTGCCGTCAATTCCTAGAAGCGTTAATGGTTCATTACCATTAATTACCAAGTTCGCGGCAGTCATACACATCAAAAACCATACTCAAACCAAATCACGATCGAAAGAATTCTTCAAGCCCCAAGAATGATTCGTCAACGAAACGAACGCACGGCTATGCACCGGATACACATAACCCACTCATTCACAATTCGTCACTTAACATAAAGAGGCGATCCCAAATCCATATTAACAGCTGAGACAGACTCAATGAAACTTATGGTTCAGTGGTTTAAATTCTCCTTATTCAAAATCGAAGAAGCGCCCTAATTCATTTTAAACACAGACATTAATAAATCACCTACTCTAACAGCATGGCCGACACACCAACTACATATCAACCAAATGCCAAGAGAATCAAAAGGAGTGTCTAACTTGACGGCATGATTCTATCAAGCGATCATAATCTAGGTAACAAGAAGAGCGTAATGAGACGTTCAAGTCCTCATGTTTCCAAAAGGTAAATGAACACAAAGACGCACGATCCAAGGTGATAAAGATAAGAGCCGTTCTTCTAACAACTGGTAGATTTCAAAACAATGGCGCTTACAAACACAACATACGCGATTCAAAATCATAAGACAAGATGTGCTTCAAGGACCTCGGAGTCAAGCAAATAAAAATAAACAAGTGCAAATTTACAAAGTAGCGAGCTGAATGTCCAAATATTAACAAAAAGGAAATAAAATAAAGTCACGTTAATGTTTCGGAGATCACCACATCGCTCATAAAATATCAAAAGGAAAGAGAAACTTATTAAGATTACCTTCACAGTAACTATATCACATATGTACGGGTAATTATACACTATACCATAAAACGTATTTTCTGCGCCCTTTGCAAATCTGACTTGAATGGACCTATAGTTCTTTCAAAATTCGTATTAGGTAAGAATGAACGATGTTTGCCTTAAACAAGAATTGTTAGCGACTCTGCTATACTGAGATTACAAGAATAATACTCAAAATTTTTAAGCACATCCTAAGTGAAGATTAATCATTTTTACCATCATGAGCCATAATATAATTATAAACAAGCTTTTCTTGTTATATCGTTTTAAGCATAATTCCCAATTTTCATAACTCTATTTGAACCAAAAACGTAAACGCACCCATATTTAAGTTACTATCTAAATCTATATATCTTGTTTAATTCAAGAATGGGGCTCTTAATAGACAAAAAATCATTAGGTCTCAAACTTCATTTGACCATCTGGCAACAATATCTAATCGACATTTACAGTTTAGTCCGTTTTTGTCGTAACTCCAGTCATTCAGAATGGTTACGGCTTCTATCCAAAGCCCACACAAACACCTTGTTGTTAAACTACCACATCTATGTAACTATGACGTTTACACATAGGCCTCAAGTTAAAAATTATTCAACATACACCAATCAACTTTACCCTAAAATTTCCAAAAGTAGGCGAAAGCGCACAGACCGAGAAAAATAGTCAACAAACTTCAATGAATTAACACACTCTTATTATATAATGATGGCAAGGGTAATACCTAAGAATAAAATTAAGCAATTAACAAAATAAAATAGCCTATACATAGGTAGAGGTATCCTGAATAGAGTACTCTCATTACCCAGATCGAGGGAGAACAATATGAAACAGAGAAGTACGCGATAAATCGTGGGTGGTCAATATCATAACCGCCACCGCGATTCTAAGGGCAAATCTAATGAACGTCATAAAAGAATTAGGACGTAGAGAGCAAAATTATTCAACGCAATATAAATCACTAAATTTAGTAATATAGATAATAATAAGGAAGCAAAAGGGGAGCATATAACTTACCATAGAAAGCAAGCGCGCGCGGACTCTATCGGACAATGGTGAAGGAACTCCTTAATTTTTTTCGAAAAACGGTTATAATCTAGCTAATTATGAAAAGACCTAGTTCGCTATAACGAGCTAGCGTCATAAAAATCTTAAACACCCCCAAAATCACAACAAGCACGCGGAATACTCACTTTGAGGTGCTACTTCATATAAATAAAGTACAAGTTACAAGAAAATGACTCTCACACAAGAACGTTAATCAAAATGTCACATTCCGATTAAAAACACAAATTCAAAGTAAAAAGATAGGTCCCAATAATTTATATTTACAGAATTACAAGATTTCAATCGTAGAATCATTTTGTATACTTAAGGAAAAATAAGTTAGCGAATGTGAAGAAACCGAGTCCTATGAGTTTTGATTGATATCCACAGAGCTGGAATGCCCCAATGCTCAGATGCAAAATAACAAGCCTGAGAAAAATACAAATGCTAAAAACGTCAACAATCAAATGATTGGTAGAATTCAAACTACGGTTTAAGTAAAAGCAGCATTGAAATAAATCAATAATTTATTTAGTAAAAACCACAAAACAAAAGTAAGCGCTACCGACGATTTTCAAAGAATCAATTTTCGAAATTCAATTAGTTGATTCAGATAAATCAAGTAATCGTATTTATAGTGGGGACCACAAGGTTTAAATCAGCACACCGACAATGCAACGAATTCAATGTCAGTAAATGAATTATATATTATCGCATTAAGCTCATACCACCGAAACATTAACCAAACATATAAAATATGCATATCATTTGCCCCTCAACTAGGTAATATTGCAATATACCTTAGGAAATTCTCAATACAAAATGTCCTTTAGGGGTGATCGCGCCATGGATGTCACAACCCCAGACTAGGCCAGTCACGCCCAATAGACTACTTAATGTAACTAGCACCCATCATAGGTAATTAACAGTGCATGAAATTCGGGGCCTTTTTGCAATAGGTACTCATGCAGATAAACTCATAATCGGGTCAAGCATACCCTTCAAGCACTTGTGTCCAATTTAAAACAAGTAATATGTTCAAAAACTCACAGTTTTGTAAATAGATAAACAATGATCTCAAATCATTTAGTAAGCAATTCAAGCTTAAATAAATTCAATGGTATACAACCATGTATCAAACATGTATTAGAAATCATGTGAAGAGCAAGTAAAGTCTTTAGTAAAAACATTCATGTAACGCTTATGAAATTGGAATCAATAAGTTATTTGGTAAAACGAGCATGTATTCTCACCCCGAAAATAGTTATGAAAACCATTAAAGAAGAAAAGATGGGGCTATGAACTCACCGTAAGTGGATGATCGAAGAGAAACCAACAATGAGAAGATGACTCCAAATATTAGTCGAGACCTATAAAGCAAGTCGCGACTTAGAATGATATATGATATCATTATAATAGAATAGTTATACAATACTAGTTAAAGAATTCGAAACATAAACAATATTGCACCAAGACTAAACCAAAGTGTTTTTATAAAGTATAATGATGTCTAACCTGGGGTCAAACTAAAATAAACATCTACTAAGTCTCGTCCCTTAATTCCTATCTCAATTGGATGTGGTCACACTTTTCATTTTTCCAATCCTAGACGTAAAAGTCAATTTTCTGATTTTAGTCATTTTCAAGAGAGCATAAATCCTAAACCATAAAAGATATAGACATGAGGCTTTCACCCCTGGAAAGGCCTTGAAGTCTATTTTCCAGAACATTAAGCCTCAAACTCCAAATGTTTACCAATTTTTAGAAAAGGACAATTTACTATCGCTAACTCAAAACAGAAAACTACCGTTTGCAGAATTTAGCCATGATCACCGGACCATATCTCTCATTCTATAAAATATATAAATGTGAGGTTTTCACCCCTGGAAAACCACATGAATCTAGTTTTCAAAACATTAATCCAATCATTCAACTCATTTACCAATCAACGGGAAATAAACTTTTACTAACCGAAGGTCAAACCAGATTTTTAACTGAATTTCTTGGTTTTGCCGTTTTAGTCATAAATCCTAAACTAAAATAGCAATGAATGTGAGGCCAAGTGCTGGAGCTTCTATAAGATGTCTAGCATTGACCCAAGCTTTAAAACCTAAACTTTTAGTTCAAAAACCCTGACATTAACATGTTTTCTAATTGAAGGTCCAAAATTGACCCATGTTCGTATTTTGACCATATCTCCCTCATACGGAGGAATTGGTTGAGAATCCAACTATATCATAATTCCAAGACCTATATCTATTCACCCATAAAATTATCTCACAGGATCAAGGACAATTTTTGGAGAACAAGCTCCGTTTACCTGCTGTCCCAAAACAGCCCACAAAATCCTATTCTAAATCAACCCATAACACATCTAAATCTTCAATTGAGCCATCACAAGGCCAATATACTTCAATGTAATCTAAATACTAATCAATATCCTATATATTCAAGATTAATCCAAGATCAAACCTAACAAGAACATGCATGTTCCTAAGATCAAAAAATCAAGAACATGCATTCAATTGAAAATCAAAACAATAAAAAGGAAGTTTAGGGAAGCACTTTTAACTTACTATGGGACAATTCAAGAGATCAAACACGAACCCTAGGTGGGTGTTTAGGGGCTGCCGAAGTCAAGACACCAAACCAAAATCCTTAGCTAGACTTTCTCGCTTCAATCTTCCTTGTAATTGCTTAATATCAAACCTTTTACTCCCTAGTAGTATTCAATTGAATCAAAACTCTAAAAATCTTCAAGTTCTTCAAATCAATAATTTTCTAAATCAAAGCATGGTGACTTTCTAGTGAAAAGGGATGATTAGGGTTTAATGTAGGATTGATTTGGAGTAGATTAAAGGTGATTGGATTGAGTTTGGAAGATGATGGTGGTGGTTCTTGGTGTCTGGGCGTCGAATAGAAGAGGGAGGGGAGAAGCAAGTCTGTCGATTGTTTCTATGATGGGTATTATGGAGGTTATAAAAAAAAGATAAGCCCTATTTATATATAGCTGGTATCCTTTCCTTGTTTGTATCGAACAATAAAAAAATGGGTCGTTGGTTTTGGTTATGGTATAACCGGCCAAGAAATAAGGAGGGGGGAAACGGAGTGGGCTTGGCCCAATTTTTGCTTAACTAGAATTTACCTATAAGTCTCGGGCCCAAAAACCTATCACAGCTTACTAATTTTTCCTAAATCGCGATTTTTGACTCGGGTGCAAATTTAAACACAAGAAAAGATGAAAAATATAAAAATAAAAATAATTAGGCACTCGAGGCCCGAATATGGAGTCGTTGATTTCTCGATTGATAAAAACGGATAATTTAAATTGTAAGATTCGCGAGGGTTTTAAAATTGACGATTTCAATAAAAATCGACTAAAATAATAAAATGAATTATTTAAAATTTAAGGAATAATTATTAATTCAGAATAAGTAGTGACCTTAAATACGGTTTACATCACCACTCCTTAAAGGGGAGCAACGTCCCGGCGCTCGATTTCTCTTATCACTGCTAGTAACCCTCTGACTCACAGACAAGAGTTGTCACACGGTCTACACTTTGAAATCCAAAATAACAACAGAGTCTCGATACGATCGCAATAGTTTCTCAATCGCACTAACGCTCGGCCAGCACACAAAAGAGATGCACTAAACACAAAACTGACTTACATTGTACTGGATTGTGATCAAATAAAATGGACTCAAGGTACTCCCTACACTTAACATGTACTACGATTATGTGCACATGTTAAGGGGGGGGGGGGTGCTTTTAGTGATCAATGAAAAACCTCAAAGGTAAATCTTTTTGATATTTATATCAAAACATTGATAACCGTTTGATTGAATTTTTCAATGGTGTTGAAGGATTGTGATGGAATACCGAAAAGAGCCGGCCATGAACTTAAATTTTATGAGATAAAATGTGTTAGCCCTAGGAGATTAAAATCCCCTTGATCCTCCATAAACATAGGGATTCAACCAAGTGGATATCCACTAGTTATTGATGAAGTCCTTAGGTATGATAAAGGAGAAAAGTGAGAAAAGGGAATAATTCAGACTGAGAGTGGAGCTAACACTTGAACAAACCCAACAAGGTGGTAGTTATGAAGTCTCAGTACGCATTAAAGGGTTGGACAACGAAAAAGAAATGTAAGTATAAAGAAAGGGTGTAAAGAAAAGAAGCCCTTCCCATATACTTAGGCAAGAAACCAAGTTAATACCATAAACTGTCGAAACACTTATGTGTAGTGTGACATTGAAGACTGTCATTGACCCAAACGCTATGCACCACCCACCCTAGCTACTCAATGACTCTTAAAAGACTCTTGTTTCCATTTCTCAACAGGAGATTACACTCATTTCTATCGACTTTCACACAAAATTCCGAGTTTAGTTGATATTGAAAATGAGGCAGTCTGCACTAGCCTCCGACCACTAAATAATCAAAGTGCTCTATTGAGTCTAGAGCCAAACAGAGATCACTATAAATCCATTAGGAACACTTGTCAAATTCCGTCTTGCTAAGTCACTACACTGTGAATTCCCAAGATATATATTAAGAGTCCCTACGTCATTATCCTTGGATTTTGCCACAACATCTGAGTGGATACTTAGTATTCACAATGAAGATCGAAATCCTGCAAGAGCCACCATCGAAACAGCTCATGTAGGTGACTTGTACTGAATTTCTATACGAATCAAACTCGTGAACAACTAAAAGATACGATGGTGCGATTCTATAAGAATCTAAACTTGTTTCCAGGATATAGAATTGACTATTGATGATGAATTTTTAAAGATTAAGTACTCTCGATGTGTCACAAAATCACATTAGCAAGTGACACGATGATTGATTTTCAAATCATTTTTCTATTTCAATCGGTGAGAATATGTAACTCACTAGTTTACTTTATATCGTGTTGTCTGCTTTGAGACTTCCGATATGAGAACATACTGATTTTGATGAAACTAAAGCAAATGTGTAAGAAAAGATTCTATACAGGGGACTCAGCTGGAAATCCTGTCAAGGAGATTCTTCTTAAATTGAATCTACCTGATCACAGGTCGATCCTCACGGATTCGAAGGTTACTCCAACCAAACACGGATGAATGACAAAGCCATATTCGTCCCCCCGCTTTATTGCTAACTGTTTTAATGCAGGATACTTAAAAGATGGATGAGTGAAGGTACCAGATTCCCAGCTTGACTCAAGATTCATAACCACATGCTCATACCCGACCAACAAACATAAAGACATCATGAAAGCTCAAGTACATGTTTCAAGATTTCCGCTACTCTGATACCGTACGTCTTTCTTAAAGTGACAAAGTATTAAAGTCAAAGAATTTGAAAGAAGTTTCCGTCACTCTGATATCGAACGTCTTTATCGAAGTGACGAAGTGTTAAAGTTAAGGAATTTCAAGAAAGATGCAACATTAAAGCTTTCTAAGTCAACAAATCAAGAATGGTATAAGCATGTCTGTCCAGAAGTTACAAGATGACAAAGTCACAAGATGGCGAAACGAGATTATGCTTGGTTGATGATCTCACCGTGCTCAAGATCACATCTCCACTTACAAGTAAAGATAAAGGAACAAGCTCGAGCCTAAAGTCAAAGATTACTACAACATATTCACAAGAGAAAATCAAGTTTACGAGCTGAAGACTAAGAGATATAGCATAGTATGCTAGGTTAAATTTTGTAAAATGAAGTGACCTCCCTTAGGGGGAGATTGTTAGAAACAAGAAAAGTATCGGTCACTTCCAAGTTGTAATAGTCTTAGCCCGTAGTTTGTTATATGATTAGTCTAGTAAGCTAGTCTGGCCCAAGGCCCATAGAAAGCCCGTTAAGGCCCATGGCCGGCCATGTATGTAGAATATATACTATTTCCATGCCTTAGAGAGGGTGGTTGGTTGTTTCATTTTCTCATTTTACACATATTATTATTATCGTCCATTCCATGTTACTTTCTCTCTCTAGAAACTTTCCAACCCACTTCTCTCTTAAGTTGTTGCATAATATCAAAGATTACTAGTATTCTTCAGAAGGTACTGAAGAAATTCAATTACTTAGATTGCACTCCAGTGAGTACTCCTATGGATACAAGTGAGAAACTGATGCCCAATAATGGTCAGGCTGTATCTTAACTTGAGTATTCTAGGGTGATTGGCTGCTTGATGTATGCCATGACTTGTACAAGGCCTGATATTGCTTTTGCAGTTGGAAAAGTGAGTAGGTATACTAGTAATCCTAGTACTCAGCACTAGCAAGCAATTCAGAGGGTACTCAAGTACTTGAAGAAAACCATGGACTATAGATTGACATATACTGGTTATCCTTTAGTTTTAGAAGAATATACTGATGCAAGTTGGATCAGCAACACTGAAGATAATTCGTCTACCAGTGGCTGGATATTCCTGCTTGGTGGTGGTGCAATTTATTGGGCTTCCAAGAAACAAACTTGTATCACTGGTTCAACAATAGAATTTGAATTTTTGGCTTTAGCAAGTGCTAGTAAGTAAGCTAAATGGTTGAAAAACTTTCTCCTTGAGATTTCATTATGGTCTAAACCTATAGCACTTATATCTATCCGTTGTGATAGTGCTGCTACATTGGCAATGGCTTATAGAAAAATGTATAATGGGAAGTCTAGACACTTAGGTGTCAGGCATAGCATGATTCGTGAGCTGATCACGAATGGGGTGGTATCTATAAAGTTTGTGAGGTCTCAACAAAACTTAGCTGATCACTTGATAAAGGGACTGGCTAGAGACTTGGTTATAAAGTCTGCTAAAGGGATGGGTTTAAAGTCCAACTGAGTCGCTGAATTCTAGGACACCCAACTCCCTACTAAGGAAACTTGGTAGCTGAGTTTAATGTAGAAAGCTGAACATTTAGTCGACTGAAGCACATGTATTTACATATCATCCCAAGGATGTGCTTGGAACTTGCTGAAAAGGAGGAAGAAGTATTTACTTCTTTATGGTTAATTTCTTTGAAAAAGTGCTTAGCAGGAGCATGAATAAAGAAGAACCACCTATGTAAATGTTGATGTTTTGGCGCTTCAGGGAGCATGGACTTTGGCTCTTACAACATTTATGATTTGGATATGGACACACGGCTTGTATAGTGTCACGAGTTTCTTAAGTGTTTGAAAACTTGTGTGTATTTTATCTTCAGGTATTCAAATGGGTTGAAGGATTCAATTCTTAGAACACATTGATTCTCGAATATTTGAACATGTAATTTACTAAGATGGAAATTCAATCCTCAAGACATTTTCATTTATGCACTTGTTTTGTTTGATATTTAATTTTCATGCAAAGGGATTGAACTAAATTGGGGAGGATTGTTGGAAATTTAGTGCAATTATGGGAATTGGATCATACTTGGAAATGGGTTTAGAGGTACGGAGTGTACACCCATCAAGTCACTGATTCTCCCTGACTTCTTTAGTGGTTAGCTTAATGTCTATTAAATAGGCGGTTTTAACATTTAATGTTTGTAACTATACCTATTAAATGGGCAGTTTTAAGTTTCACTTAATGACCATAATTATGGTCATGTAACCATTGCATTTATGAAGGAGGTTATTAGATTAACTGACCAGTTAATGCTCATAACTCCTTTGACCAGGAGTTACAACTCTTTTGATTAAGAGTTGGCATGTCTATAAATGGAGATGGGCATTTTTACATGAAACACACACCAACAGAATACCTAAACACTTAGATACGAAAGGGTTCTTTATTTGTGCCTAAAACAAGAACTGCACTTGGTTTTATCCCAAGTAGGTATTCATGATACACATGCATATGGTCGAATAATCTTCTTTGGGAAGTGATTACACGACTTTAAGTGATATTCGGTAACCATCTTTGGTAATTAGCTAAGCTATTGATTATCTTTACCCTGTTTTAGGCTCACAACAACCAACATGGAGTCTACTTCTTTTCCACATTCAAAGCCCCAAAAACTATTCTAAATAAGCTTGAATCAATTCGTAGAAAGTTCTTTTTGGGGTGGTGCGACAGAACCAAATAATATTTCGTGGATAAGTTGGGATAGAATTTTATCACCACTTAATCAAGGTGGCCTTGATATTGGAAGTATTAGGGTGAGTAATATTTTCATGCTAGACAAATGGTGGTGGAGATTCTTTTCCAAGCAAACATCACTTTGAAGGAATGTAGTTGGCTCGATCCATGACCCTCAAGGTGGGTTAGTACGGTATAAGTGTTTGCCTTTCTCATGGCACCTTAGTTTTGTTGGATTATGTCCACGTAAAATGATATATGTCCAGGAATTTTATTCGAGCCTACGAGGACGCACGCGTTAATACGTAAAACAATTATAGTAAATATATTAAATGTAATATATTTAGTGATAAAGCTTAAACGAGCGTTAAATATTAATAAATATTTAATGGGAGTTATATTAGTCATTAATAGTTAAAAGAAGGACTAATATGCAATTATGGAGAAAAGGAAAGTATGGAAATTATTTCCTTTTTCCCTTAGCCAATTTGTTTCCTAATCTCCAAGAGGAGGTGGAATTACCTAACTTGCAAGCCAAGTTATGTAGGCTATATAAGGAGGTCTAGGGATTATTATTTGTTATAACTTGAAAAACCAATCCCTAAAATTCTCTCCTTCTCTCCATATTGCTCGATCGGTCGAACCAAACCCTAAGGGTTTCAGTTTGTGTTTGTTCGACCGAAACCAACAACCCACAAGGGTTTTTCGTGTTGATTGATTCAAGAGTCGAAGGCGTTTGGTGGCTTTATCACTACTAGTACTAGCATACTTAATTGTTTGCTAAGAACATATTGTGTGTGTTGAAGTAGAGAGATCTTACTTTAGATCTTGGGTGGTTTTAGCATGGTATCATTTATTATACACATGCGTATATTCAAGAACGGTGTCGTTTATTGTTAAAAGGTACACGCTTCTTGATCCCTTTTGTTAATTACATATTCTATACGTGTTAATCTTTCTGCTGCGTACTCGTGATATATTTAATGGTTAAATAGATGTAAAATCCCAATAGTGTCATCATGAGCCATCGTGTAGAATTTGTAGTTACAAGTAATAAAATTTGACAAAATTAGAGTACTTGATTAATTTTTTTAAGCCCTTTGGGCATTTTATGCATAAAGATTCGATCTTTGTGCATCAAGATTCAATCTTTATTGGTTGTAAAATTAATTAGACGAATTCTAGGTTGTATGAAATTTTATAAGATTAAAACTTGATGCGTTTAATTGTTAATTGATCGGTTTTATGTTTAAATTAATTGTTAGTTTGACATCCATGATAAATACATGCAATTTATTATGGAGAGATATGTGATATAAATCTTGTTAATTGTTAAATATTTACGAAAATATGATGATCAAGATTAAAACATAGACATTAAATTTGATTTGGTAAGATCCACGACTAAGGAAGACCTTGGCCATGTCTTAATGGGGCCTAAAAGTTGCTTAATTTTTATATGCTTTGTGGTATATATTTGTATATGGCTTACGCAATCGATTATATCGATGGATGTGGCCGGAGTCATTGGACAAAGAAGCTTTATATGAATATATACATGTTTTAATTATTAGATAATTGGGATTATAGTTGATATTTGCATGACTTAATTGTTAAGTGTTTTTTTAAATAAGTGTTATCTGTATTAGTTTTGTGTTTATATTGTTTTATAGTATTGGACTTGTGAGAAAATTAAAGGGTTTTTCAAAAAATAAATATAAACATGACTAATTATTATAAAATCAGATTTATTATGGACTATTTTATAGTTCATAATGTGTTTTTTTTTATTTAAAGTTTTAATTTTATCAATGACATATTTTGCAAAAGTACTACTTAGTTACAAGGATAAGGTTCGGGGAGACTCATCAAGACTTCGGTCTTGTAGATACCATTACCCTATAGTACATGACTACGTTGTAGTTTCCTTACCTTGCATACTATTTAGGAAGTCGCGAATGGTTTAGGGTTTGAATGGGTTTTAACCATTCTTTTAGTCTTTTCCCGCGATAAAATATAAAATCTTTAAGTTTTGAAAACATGTTGAATCGTCAATTTTTTAAAAAGGTAACACTATTTATACATTAGATGTATAGAAAATAAGTGATACCGTAATAAATAACTTAATTAAGTAAAGTTTTTTTATTAAAATCTATGATACGAAGATGTATGCATGCTTCTTCGTACATATTTGTCACGACAAATATAATACCCTTTTTAAATAAGTTATTGCCATCCAATTTGTAAGAACACTTGCAGATGCTTTTTACTATGCGTGAGACGCATGTAGATTGTAATCCCAAGGTGATTATACACTTTTTCGTGAGACGTTAGTGTTACATAATCACAGTTTTTTTTGGACGACTTAGTCGGTTTAGTGGTGAGACCTTAAACTCGAGGCATAGATGGGATGAAACATGCTTACTAGTATATTATTTTAATAAAGTAAGTCCCATAAGGTTCTAGGAATTGCATCGGCGGCAATTATTGATCGTCAAATACCTTTTGAATACACCATTGCTAGCAGATCAAGTGATGTGATTGTGGTATGTCATGGGTAGTTAATTTTCTATAAGGAATAATTATCGAAAATACTAAAAATTGAATTTTGCGTTTCTATTAATAGTATTAATGCAACGATAAACCGTAAACAAGGGTTTGTTTCTTTCTTGAAGAAGTCAAACCGAGACTCCTTTCCTTGTAAGGAATAGGGAGACTCATTCCTATCATCTTTCTTGCTCCGGAAAGTTATAATAGGAACATAGGAATTGTCCTAAATGTAATCAAACTCATAGAATACTTAAATGTTAAGTAGATTGCATGACTTATATTTTCACACAGATTTCATCACCCTTATTCGGTGGTGAGTACTTTGAAACATATAAGACATTCGGATAACTAGAGAACATGTTCTTAAAGATATCAAATGATACCATCTTAATGTAAGATGCTTTATGAGTTTTTAATTAAGAAATACTAATACTATCGTAAAATTGGTAAAGGCAAACTAGCATGATTTATCTAGTTGTTTGTTTTAATCAAAATTAAGGAGGAAATTGCATGCCTAATTTTCAAGTTAATAAATAACATTGATGGATAGTCCCTCATCTACATAGTAGAAAATTTTGAAATCCAAGTACATTGCTACTAATTAAGATTTCAAAGAAAGTTGGAAAATAAATAGATCACTATTTGTTTTTACTGGTTATGTAACACTTACAATGTTGTCAAATCCAGTGGAAGCATCGTGATTTATTTCTAAACAAGACATTAATGTAATGTTGTCTAATTCAGTGGGAGCTACAAGGTTTATTATCTTGATAGTAACCCGGATGTAAAACCCCGTATTTAAGGTCACTACTTATTCTGAATTAATAATTATTCCTTAAATTTTAAATAATTCATTTTATTATTTTAGTCGATTTTTATTGAAATCGTCAATTTTAAAACCCTCGCGAATCTTACAATTTAAATTATCCGTTTTTATCAATCGAGAAATCAACGACTCCATATTCGGGCCTCGAATGCCTAATTATTTTTATTTTTATATTTTTCATCTTTTCTTGTGTTTAAATTTGCACCCAAGTCAAAAATCGCGATTTAGGAAAAATTAGTAAGCTGTGATAGGTTTTTGGGCCCGAGACTTATAGGTAAATTCTAGTTAAGCAAAAATTGGGCCAAGCCCACTCCGTTTCCCCCCTCCTTATTTCTTGGCCGGTTATACCATAACCAAAACCAACGACCCATTATTTTTTTTATTGTTCGATACAAACAAGGAAAGGATATCAGCTATATATAAATAGGGCTTATCTTTTTACTTTATAACCTCCATAACACCTATCATAGAAACATTCGACAGACTTGCTTCTCCCCTCCCTTTTCTATTCGACGTCCAGACACCAAGAACCACCACCATCATCTTCCAAACTCACTCCAATCACCTTCAATCTACTTCAAATCAATCCTACATTAAACCCTAATCATTCCTTATCACTAGAAAACACCATGCTTTGATTTAGAAAAT
>BQNB010048989.1:1132-39637 GCA_026074375.1 Tanacetum coccineum | reverse complement strand
ATTATACAACGTCCTCGTTGTATAGATAAAGCAATTAAAGAAAATAGGAAATAAAATTAGAACAAGAAACTCCCCTGATATGTTGCTCGAGATAATTCTCCAATTTGAGGTCTTGAGCAAAAGTGTGTTGACGAGGCATCAGAATGCCTGAACTAGTTCAACACACGTCTTTTTTAGAGTATACCATATCGTCGATTTCCTTACAGCAAGGTCCTGCATAAATGTTTAAAAGATAAAAGTGCGATTCCTATCTCCGTGTACAATGGTTACAATGCAAGAAAACAAATAAACACATTTTATAGGTAGTCAATATGCCGTATCCCAAACCCAAGGATACGTCGTATTGCGTCCTATAAAAACAAATGTTTTTAAAGTTTTTCAGGAAATTAAAGGACTGATAACGTCCAGACAGGTTCGATACGGCGTATCCATAGAGGTTCGATACACCGTATTCAATGTACGGGTAGACAGACTCAATAAAACAATTAAAATTACAATTCAAACAATTAAAACAACCGAGTTGTCTCCCGGGAAGCACTTTTGTTTTAGCTAATCTTTAAGTTAGACTTTTTTTCTTTCTCTCCTTCATTCTTTATCATCCATTCGCTCGTATTCGTCCTCATGAGCGAATCTATTCATAATCTTTTGGCATGACACAAACTTCTTGCAAAACGGCATGCCGAACACAACACCACTTGTTATACCCATATCGTCAATGATTGAGAAGCCTAAAATGATAGCAAAATTCCCAACGAAAATAGGTATGTCAATTGAAGTCCTTGCTAGATTTTTCCCTTCATGATCACCTTTGTCTTTGATTATAGAATTGTAAAAATGTTTGATCATGATATTAATGAACAAGGAAGGGAGGAAATCAACATCAACATGTCTATACCCAATCATACTAACAACTTTTATAAGTAGGCTCATTGACAAAATCAAGGGTTGGCTCAAAATTATCATCTTGATCTATCTTAGGTTCTAGAGGCACATCCAAATCATTTAATTCAATATCATTACGATAGTGTGGGTCGAATGATTCATCAACGGCCTCCCTTATAAACTAAGTTTCGGAATCAAGATTCGTTCTATCTTTCAACATATAGACCCTTCTAATTATGCTAGTGGATGGTTTAATACTCTTGAAAATGATTTTCTCTTCTCCAACCCTTAGAGTAATTTTTCTTTTGAAAACATCTATCTTGGCATGGGCAGTAGATAAAAATGGTCGTCAGAGGATCAAAGGGACATCGCCATCCTCGGGTATGTCCAAGATAATAAAGTCTGTGAGGAAAATAAATTTACCAATCCTAACTAGCACGTTTTCAGCAATACCCTTTGGATGTTTAATTGTTCTGTCAGCTAGTTCAATGGTTAACCTAGTGTGAGCTAAATCACCTAGACCAAGGTTGGTGTAGGTAGAGAATGGCATAACACTAATACTTGCTCCTAAGTCAACAAGGCCTTTATCAAAACAGACATTATGAATAAAACAAGGTAGAGTAAAGCTCCGTAGGTCCTTTTGTTTTTTAGGCAAGGCGTGATCATAGGTTTCCAAAATCTTTACTTCACGTACCTCCTTCCAATCATCACAGCAGTAACCATGTAGTTGATTAGGAAACAAAACTGTTTCAGAGAATAAGGTATCGTACTGTGAGTCTGATACGGCGTATCCCAGTTGAATCAGCTTTAATAGTCAAGATCGATTTGACATGGTCCCTTGGGTTTGGTTCTGTTGAGTTGGGCAGACTTCTGATTCCTCTTTCTTATAAGACTTTGCTCATTTAACCAATTTGAATTTCCAAGGTTTTAATCGATGCTCCTTGATTTCTTATAGCTGCATCGGTAGAAGCTATAATTTCTTTTATTATGTTCGAATTCTCTTCGTGTCTCTTTGATGACTCAACCATGAATTTGGTCAGTGATTCTTCCAAAGTTTGTCTTCGATCAGGGTACGAAGAATTTCAGTTGTTTCGCTAGTAGAATCCTGCCTTGCTGCTCTATATTGTCCTCCAGGTTGGTAGGGTACACCAAACAGTATGTAGTAAGCTTCTTCAAGAGTTTTTCCTTCTTCCTTGAGCGAACAATCCTTCGTATAATGTGGTCCCTTGCATAGTTCGCATCCGACCTGAGCAGCGTATACCTTTTCGTTGATTTTCTTAATTTCTCTCCCGATGCTGTTGAGTTGGGCTTGGATAGCGGCTAGTACATCAGAAGTTTCAATATTTTTGGCTTTTAAGGATGTCTCGTTGTGCCATTTTTGAGAGTATTCAGCCATTTCTTGGATGGTCACTTTTACATTAGCAGCGGTTTTAGTGGGTATGGCACCTTTCGAATCAAGAATCTGTCTGGTTCGAACATCGAGCATTGTAAAACAAGATTACTTCCTGCATATAAGTCAAATAGTGTTGGGGGAATTTCATCACGAGTTCTTTAAATCTTTCCCAAGTTCGGAAAAGGCTCTCGTCAAGTTCTTGCTGAAAATTGTTAATTTCCTCCATTTTCTTTGCAATACAAGCAGGTGGACAATACTTGTTTAGAAACTTTGATTTTAGGGTTTTCTAATTTGTAATCGAACCTGATGGTTCGTTCCTCATCCAACGGCTTGCGGCTCCAGTTAGGGACATGTGGAAAGCTCGAAGCATTATTTGATCTTGAGTCACCTCGAGAATGTGAAATAAGTCAACGATCTCAAAGAATTTTTTGGTGTGTTCATTTGCATCTTCATGTTCTGAACCGCTGAAAGTATTTGCGCAAAGTTCCTTGAGAAATTTCCCTTTTAATTTGAACGGAGTTTTTTCATTTATTTTGGGCCTAGCAACTCCCACCCATAGCTCCCACGGGTCTTGCTCATATAATGCTCCATTGTTTTCGTCATAATTTCTGTAGTTTATTCTTCTGAATATTCTTCGATGTCGGAAAATAAATCAAATTCGGGAGAACTCGATTCAATAAGACCAGGTGTCTCGAAAAGCCTCCTTTTTTAGCGAAATACTCTTTCTAGGTTTTCTAATTATGTAATTAGTTCCTTATTATAACTCCTTGTCATGATTCACCTGAAACAGCGGATAATAAATCACTAGGACAGGCTCTTTGAAAGTAATACAGAAAATTAAACACGGAAATCAAATTTAGTTTTGCTACTGTATCAAAAGGTCGATACGCTGTATTCAATTGATTTGAATACGCCGTATAGATCAGTTGAAGGTCAGTACGCCGTATTGATCTTACAGAATACGTCGTATTGTTTGGAATAACAGATACGTTGTTTAGACTGCAATAATCAATACGCTGTCTGAGTAGAAGGTTTGATACGTCGTATGCAACTGATGGATACGGCGTATCAGATGATCTTTCATAATAGAGTACTTTAGAAAACAATTAAATAATGCGGGAATTTAAACACACAATTAAACACACAATAAAATTAGATACAAACAGAATTAAATTATGCCATATTAATCTAAGCTAATTAAGGATTAGAAATACAAATAAAATTAAAGGCTAAACTTTTTCACTCTCCGGCAACGGTGCCAAAAACTTGATGTGTTGTCATGTAGGGTCAATTTATTGATTACCAAGTTTTAAATTTATATTTAGCTGACTTATCCTAAAACAACACTTTAACGGGCAGTGTACCCGATCGGGTGGAGTTTCGTGGTAAGTAGGGTGTCGAACACTAAGAGTGAAAATTAATCCTATATTCTATCAGTATTTTAATTAATCTAATTAGTCTATGTTAATTCTAATTATTGGTTAAAACTATGCTATATACATTTTCCAATGATATGGGGGGTTTTGAGCCTAAGAGACTAGCACAGGTTTAGTTGTGACAATAATCAATTCAATACAAAATAAACACGCAAGAAGAAAATCAAAAGATAGAAAAGTAGTACAATCCAAATGATAGAAAACTGTATTAGCCAAATTAAATCTGGTTAAATGTTGGTTTGTTTGTTTTAGTGCAATGATTTACTTATCTCGAAGCGGCATATCATTCTTAGACTTAGGCGGGACATCATCCTAAGACCTAGACACAATTAATCCTGTCACAATTGACGCATCCGCATAAAGCATCCTTTAGTTTAATTATAATTTATCTTAAGGAATCAAAGCAGTGGTGATCTTGTTAAAACCCTAGCCCATCGGGACTTTACCCACTTATTGCTTGACGGTGTTTTATATACTCGTAGTCCACTATTCGAGTCTTTACCAATTAATTAAGAACATACTTGTTGAAACATTACGGTGGGGGGGGGTTGCGTGGTGGGGGGTGGGGGGGGGGGGATTGGGGGGTAGTACTACGTCCAACTAAGCTCATAATTTAAAGTCAAAGATAGAACATTATTTGTGATCCTATTGGTCTAACCATATAAAACATGATATGGAGAGCTATCCTGGTGTCTAGATTACTTGGTTCGTATCACTAGACCCAGTTGAATGATAGGTCGCATATTCAAGCACATAGACAAGTATTAGGTGATAAACATAATCAAACAATTAACGATTAATTAAGCGATTCGGATTAAAACGAACCAAACATTAAATCTTCATTAAGATGGCTAATACCCGAGGGTATTAGCCCATAACCATTGTAATTATACAAGCATGATCAAATAACCAAGATAAACTAAACGTTTTACTGAACGATACCAAAAATTAAATGATTACAATGTATAGGAATTACACGATGTTTTCTATAGAATTATGTTTGATGCTTGACCTTGGCTGCTCTTCTTCTCTTCAGAAAATTGTCTTTTATGTGTATGGTATAAGGAATATGATTTTGCACACTAAAAACTCATTTTTGACTCTTCTATTTATAGTGTCTGAAAAAGACTGGATACGCTGTATTGAGTAAGGTCAATACGGCGTATAGGGGTGTTTTCCTTGGAATGCGCGCTACATTCTCAATAAAAAAGATATTCATTCCCAAATTATATTTATCTCAATATCTTTGAATGTTTATCCAGTTGGATACGGCGTATGCAGATAGGCAGGATAAGCCGTATTGGAAGTTGATCAAACGTGTTTTCTTGTGAAGTCCAGTAGTTGATATGCCGTATCTTCTTTGATGGATACGGCGTATTGGTCAGAAATAATCAATCTTCAAATATCATTATTTAGGCTCCAAAAAGTGCACCTTTTAGCATGTCATCACAAATCACTCCATAATTACTGCAATTAAAAACTTTAAGCAATTAAGTAACAATTCTTACAATAATTATATAAAAGTGCTTAATTTATTCGGGATAAATAATGGTATAAATGTAACGTTATTTGATGTCATCAAAGAGAAATACATCAGCGGAGAAAAGCCGCCGGTCGTCAACAACAAAACAAATCCTTAGCTATTGCCGGAAGGAACCTTTTTGATGACGATACATCATCGTTCGTCAACACCGGACCAAAACCTACACCGACTCCCAAGAGCGAGCACGAACACACTCTTCCAAATCCATCTGGATTCCAAAACCCAATTGTTCTCCCCGAAGAACAAACGAGAAACATTGTAAGTTCTCACGATATTTGGTTAATCCAAAATGTTTATGAATTTCAAGGTTTAAAAAGCGAGAACCCTTTCCAACACCTTAAGCTCTTCCTAAGCATCATGGACAATATACAGGCCGACAAAGTTATAAAAGACGCATCTAGGATTCGATTCTTTCACTTCACCCTAAAGGGAAAGGCAAAAGAATAGCTAGATAGGCTACCTCCTGTCTATATCACAACGTGGGAGAAATTAGTGTCTCAATTTCTAAATAATTTTTCCCCCAGAAGTCCAGAACGCACGACGCTCATTAGAGACAAAATCCTTTGATTTCGTCAAGAAGGTGACGAGTTAATCAAGGACGCTTGGAGACGTTTCCAGGATCTGCTTCAATAAGCCCCTCATCATAGGATAAAAAGATGGCTTTCAGTTCAACTGTTCTACGATAAAATGGTCCCCAATGATAAAGAGAATTGGATCAGTTCACCCAATTCTGATTTAACTCACTCGACGAAGACGAAGGGTGGAATCGCATAGAAGAGTTCATTTAGTATCAAGACGATTCATGGGACGAACTGTCACCACCCACGAACGACTCATTCATTTCAGAGCCAACAAAACCTACCCTCGATGGCCACCTCAAAAGAGCCCATCAACAGCTTTCCTTCCTCACATCAGATACAAAAGGAAAAACCTTAAAAAACCCATACCTCATCTGCGACATTTGTGGTGGAGCACATGAGGCAGATAAGTGTAACCAAATTGTAACGTGTGAGCAAGTATGCTTATCCGGTAGGGACATTTACGACGACCATTCTCTTTTAAGATTCTATCAAAACATTGATATCCCTCCATGGGGAAACTCGATTAGAAAAAGAGAAGGAGAAAAGGGTCTCAACCGGGTCGTTAGGAGTCAATTTGAGGATAAGTTAGCCAATTTTATGATGAAAAAAAACTTTCATTAAAAAGGGTTAGGAGAAATGCCACATCAACAGCGAAATGACATACACGAGCAATTCTCCCAAATCCTCTCCACCCTTGAGGGCAAATGTCACACCCCATCTAAGGCGGAAACACGAGGTGTGACATTTTGGAGACATCGCATAAGATAGTAGATTACACCATTGCCTACAATGGTTCAAGCGCTTATATTGGAGACATCGCGCTTTGGAGACATCGCATAAGATATAAGCGCTTGGACCATTTTAGAGACATTGCGTTTTGGAGACATCACATAACATAGGTTTAGAGTATAAACCTAGTTGTTGTGCAAGAATTTGAGTAGGACAATAGTGCAGTATAATAGCGGAGTGCAAGCAGTATACATAGAAATCCAATAATAATCTTAGAAATCATAGAATGTCATAGCAATCAAGTACCAGCTGACACAAGAATATATACCGACCATTCAACAATGGTCCAAGCGCTTATATTCCTCCGAACCTATCGCCAACCAGCTGACACAGGTCGGCTTAATAGTTCTTAGTTATGTATCCAACATCATGCATGAACATATACAGCTGCATTCACATACGCAATCATAGGCACATAGCATTGTTCAAAAACGTAGTAATAGTTTAGCACAGAAGTAAAACAGTTTGAAATAGATTTGAGTATCATTTTCCCCTAAGGAAAATAGTTTGAAATTGAGGCTACGAGAACTCACCTCAAATAGAAATGAAAGTAGCTGAAAATAGATGATCACATAATGACGTGCAACGGTGCTCGGCCACAACATATTAAATAAGTTTTATTTTAGAGATATGCTATATGAAAATGAAACAATGTATATGTGTTCGTAGAAGAATTTGTATAAATGTTGTAAAAGGTTTTTGTATCTTGGTTGTGTGGTGATTGATGAGTAAATAAGAGTTAAAGAAATAAGAAATAAAGTAATAAGAATTAAAGAAATAAGAATTTAAATATGCTTTGGCTATTTACCTTATCCCCAAGTTTTTTTAGATAAAACGTTTCCGATATAAATCTTAAAAATGTTTTAGACGTCTATATTAAATAATAGAAGTTTTTCATCAAATTTATATTTTTTGTCTTTTAGTCAGATATTATAATAATAATATTTTATTACTTTGTCTTTTATCGGATTTTTAAGAAAGTAAGTCTTAGTAAAAGTATTTCTAAGTGTATTATTTCTATAAAATTTCAGCGTGACCCGTTTGCTTGTAAACGGTTCCCAAGGTTTTAAACTTTATTTTCAACATTTTTCATCAAATAATCAATTTTCGGCAAAATGCCAAAACCGTTAAAACGTTTATCAAAACAACATTTTCCAACCAACATTTTTAAACTAACCCTAAATTTTATTATAGGAGTAAAACGAATCAAAACCCTTTAAAAAAAAAACGATTTAAAGCTTACTAAAGTTTTTTCATCTTATTGGGCCATAAGTCCAACATTAGTCCAAATTTCACTATTCACAATTTAGCACATTTGTTTTAGTCCGTTAATCCAAAAAAAAATTCAAGTTTAGTCCAATAGTCATTGGGCCTTATAGTCCGTTAAAAGTCATTGGGACTTATAGTCCGTTAATAGTCTTACAAGTATATAGTACATGTTTAGCCCGTTATTCATTGGGCCTTAAAGCCAAATATGAGTTTTCTAGTTAGCCCGATTGTACATAACCGAGAGTTATGACCAGCGCGAACTCACCCCTTAATATATGTAAACAAATACAAACATGTATAAATATACAACAAGGATCAGAATCCGCAAAATCAAGAAAACCGGAAAGCATTTTTTTATTGTTTTGTGTATAGAGTTTTCCCGGTCTTATGTCCCCAACGAGGCTAGAATGGAAAATCGAAAGACATGAAGATTGATGTTTGAATAAGACAAGGAATGATTGGAACTAACACAATAAGCCAAAGCACAAAAATAAGTAAAAAAATAAGCTGGAACAAGCTCGAAAGCTAGGAATGTAAAAACACTTCAAACTTTAACTAAGACACGAATAAGCTCAAATAAGCTTAAGACAAATCAAATAAGCTAAGCTAACTCTAAATAAGCAAATTCAAAAAGCAATTAAGCTAAATTGAGTAAGAAAAACTCAGCAGTACTAACAACAGTACTAACAGTATTAACTATCAGTACTAACTTGGAGTTAGTACTGCTAGCTTTAAGGTTAGTACTGCTGGTTTAAGGTTAGTACTGCTAGCTTTAACAAAACACAATGAAACAAGAAATAAGCAAATAAGCTAAAACAGATATTTAACTATCCCTAATAAGCACTCAGTAATAAGAATAAGCAACTAGAATAAACTAGAATGACAAATAAGCTAAAAAGCTACAAACAGATACACTATTGAAAAGGAAAATAAGCTTAAATAAGCTTACTCCTAAAGACAGTAAAGGGAAATGGTTTAATCTACTCTAAAAAGCTAAGGAAATCTTAAATAAGCAGAAATAATAATCTGATAAGCTAAAATGAACTAACAGTACTAACAGTTTTAACTACCAGTACTAACTTAGAGTTAGTACTGCTAGTTGAAAATACCCCTGAAAGTTTTCAAAAATCATTTTTCTTTTTATATTAAGCTGATTTGATCCTAATTTATTAAAAACAGATTATCAAATAACAAAATAAGACACTTATAAGCAGACTTCAATCAAGAATAAGCACTTAAATAAGCTGAATTAGTCTAACAGTATTAACTCATAACTAGCAGTTTTATCAAATGAACTAACAGTACTAACTAAGAAAGTGATACAAACTATTTTTAAACTAACAACTAAGCAAAATAAGCACTAAACATACTGATAAAACATAAATAAGTAAACATAAGTAACAACTAAGTACTAATAAGCAGTTCTACAGTAAATAAGAAAAACAAGAAAAAGAGAGACTTACAACACCATTGCTCAAAACAGGGCTAAACCAAGAATCTACAAGCTCTAGCTTGTATAAAACAAGCTAGTGAGAGTCCATAAGCCCATCCAGAACTGGCTTATCATCCATAAAATAAGCTGTGGTATATTTGAGAGTGATTTTTGTGATTTTCTCTTAACTACTTAACTTTTTATTTTTTTCTTAATTAAAGCAGCTTATAAATAAGCTGTACTGATAGCTTTTTGAACACAAAACAACACAATTAAGAAACTTAGCACTTGGAATTGTAAATTGACTTAAAACCTCAAACTTGTATTAAAACTTGAAAGTGTTACAAAGCTGAAAGTGAAAGCTGTAAATGACTTAAAACAACTGAAAGATAAGCTAAATATTTTAAGATTAAAACATAAAAACATAGATGCCTCAAAGGCTTACAAAAAGCTCTATTTATAGCCGAAGTCTTCATCTCGTGGACTTGCAGCTTGTGCTTCTTTTATGAGAGCAAAAACTAAGTGTGCTTGATGTGTGAGGTGATTCTAAAATAAATCCTAGCCTTCCATCTCTTTTGTGCATCTTTGGAGTCAATCATAGCCATCGAAAATACTTGGGAATGGTGAGGGATTGCCAACATGGCACTTATAAAGCGGGGGGGGGGGGGTTGATAGAGTGGTTAAATGATTTTTTCTAGGGTTGTTGAGTGGTTTTGCAGGGTAGAGGTTGGGACACATACCAAGTTGCCTAGTTGTACCTGGGATTTGGTTTTGGCGGGAAGAAAGAATTTTGGCAGGTTGCAACCTTTGCCCCTAACCTCTTATAACAAACTTCCGCCCTATTGCAATTCGACCCTTGACTTGTTCTTTTGCAATACAACTTGAGGTTTGGCCATGTTTTTTTTTTTTTTTTTTTTTTTTTTGTTTTTAGTCCCTCAAGTTTATTTTTTCTAACATGTGGGCTGACTTTTGGATTTTGAGACTGACTTGGCTTCGATTGATTTGACTTTTCCATCCCGTGCTCGGTTTTGCTTGTTTTTGGCTGTCTTTTTGAATATCCGTCTCCTGCACAATACAAATGCAAACATACAAATACAATGTATTTTTGGTACGTTTTAGACCATTTAAGTCCGTCTTAATGAGAAATGGTATGTTAATTAAGTCACATACCAAGAACCCAACAAATAGAAATGAGCATTAAAAAGATGAAAAATAAAAGATGAAAATTAGGTAATGGTCATGCAAGAGGAACTAAACCAATTTAAAACAAATGATGTTTGGGAACTAGTCCCAAAATCCCTTGGATATGACCATTATAGGAACAACATGGATATAAAGAAATAAACTTGATGAGAATAGCGTCGTAACTAGAAACAAAGCTAGGTTAGTCGCCCAAGGTTATAATAAACAAGAGGGAATTGATTATGACGAAACATATGCACCCGTAGCTAGAATAGAGTTTAGCTTATGCTTGCGCACTAGACTTTAAGTTATACCAAATGGATGTGAAGAGTGCATTCCAAAACGGTTTTATCAATGAGAAAGTTTACATAGCACAACCTCCGGTATTCATTGACTTCGCAAAATCTAATTATGTCTATAGACTTAAGAAAGTTCTTTATGTTCTAAAACAAGCCCCAAAATCTTGGTACGATCAATTAAAAGCCTTTCTTATTAAACATGATTACTCCATGGGAATAGTAGATAACACTCTCTTCACTAAAAAGAAAGACTCCAACCTCATTATTGTCCAAATATATGTTGATGACATTATATTCGGATTAACTTGTCAAGAAATGTGTGATGACTTTGCCAAGATCATGCATGATGAGTTTGAAATGAGTATGATGGGGGAACTAAATTTTTTCTTAGGATTACAAATTAAACAATTAGATGATGGAATATTTTTTAATCAATCAAAATATATTAAGGAAATGCTTAAGAAATTTAGACTAGAAGACTCTAAGCCAATGATAACCCCTATTTCTACGGAAACCAAACTCTGAGAGACAAAGAGGTGAGTCCCGTAGATAATTGCCAATAAAAGGCATGATAGGTAGTTTATTATACTTAATGGCAAGTAGGCCTGATATCATGTTTAGTGTTTGCCTTTGGCACAGCTTTCAAGATGAACACCCAAAACTCTCACCTAACTGGTTAAACGTATCATTCGATAACATTAAAGGCACTACGCCATTTTAGGATTAGGTATCCCTAAGGGATCTGCATAGAAACAATAGTGTATCAGATTTTGGATAATGCGGAAATCACGTAGATCGCAAGAAGAACTATGTGTTTGCACGTTTATGGGATGTTGCCTAACATCTTGGGTTTCGAAGAAGCAAACCGCTCTTGCCATCCCCACAACCGAAGCAGAATATGTAAGCGCCGAAAAAGAATGTCAACAAGCCCTATGGATGAAACAAGCTCTCGTAGACTATGGCGTTAGGTTAGACGACATTCCAATTAGTATTTATGGGGGAGAAGGGATAACAAAGGGGCTATAGACTTAAGTAAAAATCATGTTCAACGCTCACGAAAAAAACACATTGAGATTCGCCATCACTTTCTTCGCGATAATATTCAAAAAGGGAATAACTCTATAGAAAAGGTCTTATCGAAAGACAACATAGCCGATATTCTAACTACACCACTTAAACGTGAGTCATTTAACTACTTACGTCTAGGTCTAGGAATGATGGAACAAATTGATTAAGTTTTCGGCATAATAAATAAATGATAATCATCAAAGAATTGTTTGTCAAAAATCTAAAAAAAAAATTCTCAACAGGTGGCGGCCCCTTTAATTCATAAAGGGCGGCCCCCTTAATTTTAAGGGGACCGGCCAGACTTTAAGGGGACCACCCACCAGACTGACTAAATTTTTTTTCTCTCTCTGTGTTCAGGTTTCTATTTTACACAAAAACACAAGATTAGGAAAAGTCTATAAGAAAACTTTTACAAATTCTTCTATCTAAATGCATATTTCAATATACATATATACAATAGTCCCAGTCTATTATTTTTTAAAAAGTCTTTCTTACAACTAGGTGCACATGAAAATATATTTTCATATATTGTTGAGATATGCTAAAAACATTTTTCACATATGTGTAATGTTCTTTTACTTGTTTTCAAAAGTATATAATCTAATATATATTTTCGACAATCTTGGTTGGGCAAAATTAAATCAAGGAGCATTTGGATTATTTCTTAGGTTTTACATGTCTTAGTGTCGAAATAATCGCTACTCCACATTTGTCGAACTTCGGTACACACTTGTATTTGCACAAAAGTTTGGTTCGTTTTTAACTTAACCCTCTTGTCAAGAAAAATTCTTTGTGCATTATATCTAGTTACTATTGTATATGCTCTTCACTCTTTTGGTCTTCAATTCATATATGATTATATGCCAAAATTATGTGAAATAGTTTTATCCTACAACTTGTCATATATATGTAGAATGTTGAATGCTTAATTGATATGTGCTAAAAAAATCTTAATTGCCATAAAAGGATGGACTTGCTGCAAATTAACCACCAAAACAGAAACCCTCACACAAAATTTTAAGAAAAATCAATTTTTAGGAAATCTGGAAAATAGCAGCAGGCGGCCCCCATAATTCATAAAGGGCGGTCCCCTTATCTTTAAGGGGACCGACCCCTAATTAAGGGGACCGGCCTTGACAGTCACGGGTAAAACATTATTTTCATCTCTTTTTGACCAAATACCCTCTAGACATAGCTATAGTTTCCCTAAATTCACAAACATTTCTTGGATTTGATCCTTTAAATGTTCATTCTTCCTAATTTAAACCTTTCCTCCACTATAAATACATTCTCAATGATAGGTGTAAAATACACATATCCGTTAACACCAAAAATGACCCTAAATGACCAAAAATACAGTGAAAATGGCAAAGATATGTGTGTTTTTGTGTTTTGTGTGTGCAGGTACGGATAAGACAAAAATCACAAGAAAACCGTCAAAAACGGGCAAACACGGATACGAGAACGGAAGAGTGTGCAAGAGCCGGAAGCCAAAGTCAGAAAAGTCAACTCTTAGTCAACTCAGTCAAACCACAAAAGGACAAAAATCCAAAGTTACAAATCTAGTCCCTCAAGTTTCCAAAGTTACACAAATGATCCCTAAGCTTAATGGGCCAAATCCTATCAAAACCATACCCGGATCCAAAACCAAAGCCCAAGAACCTAAGCCCATAACTCTTTTATATAAGTCCAGGGGCCGAAGATGCCAATTTTGAAAGTTGTTATACACTTGGATGTGTATTACATTTACACTTCACAAAGAGATTGACTCAATTTGCCAATAGCTCAAACTTACACCCTTTTACCCTTTTCAGTTAAAAATTGGGTGGGAGAATTTGTTTCACTATTCACCCATCCCTAACCTTTCACCACGAAGTAAAACCATGGGGCAAATTAAAATTAAGGGACAAAGTAGATAATTCAAGTACAAATGATTGATGTGGCAGGGTCATTACATCACCAAGCAATGCCATTGGTCAATCCCTAACAAAGGAATGCCACATGGGATTGAAGAAGCACAAGGGAATGATGGTTTTACTCTTGAGGTACTCACACAAGAAGCACAGGAGAATCTCACCACGGATTGCCACGCTGGCAATCCGTGTGAGCTAAAATCTCATCCAACGGCTAATAAGTCTCATCCAATGATTGAATAGGATCCAATAGACAAGAAAAATAGGAGCGTCTAACCGTTTTTAGAGCTAGAAGGTTCTCCAGCTACTATATATAGCATACTCACAAACACACATTAGCATCTTCTTTTTCCTTTTTGTACACCTAGTTTAGCTTATAGTGTTTTAGCTTAATTTTCAGCTTTTAGTTTAATTTTCATTTAAATGTAATCTGCTCTCAAGTAATGTAATCAATTTAGTCATCAATAAAAGCATTTTAGTTTTCATTAATCTCTTTTCATTTTTAAAGCTCTCATCTCTCAAACAAAAAGCTACTGTCTTATAAGTTTTAATAAGCTCCTTATAGCTCATCCAAGTCTATAAGCTTGGATTTGAGTTTAAATAAGATCTTAATTTACCATAACTCTTAAATCAGATATAAAACCTTTGCTTATTGGACTTATGGAAGGGGAGCTAGCCTTGGAAGAGCTCCCAAGGACTTTACTGGCTTATCTTAGGATAAGTCAGAGCTGTTGATAAGCTCACTTGAGCCTTTTTGTCTTTGTTTAGCTAAGACAGATTGTAAGTCCTCATTTAATTTCCTTGTTTTAATTTTCTTAGTATAGCTTAGCTTAATTACTTATTAGTTGCTTTAACTGCTTAATTACTTGCTTATTAATATCTTATATGCTTATTTGTGCTTATTAATTGATCTGTTTTTAGTTAATATAGATTATATCATAGTTTTTCTTAAATTTCTGTCATAAAATCATAAAAACCAAAAATATTAGCTTAATTGATATAGCTAATTGTTTGTGACTATTTTATGCTTAGATTTGCTTATTAAGCTTGCTATAAGCCATTTAATATCTGGTAATCTAGTTATATCCATTAGATCTCAAATTTGTTAGTTTAATTGAAAACTGTCAATTTTAAGGAGTGTTTGGATTAGTCTTCCTTGACCTTTTAAAGTCAAAGCAAATTGGTAATTGCACTTTGGAAAGTTTGATCATCATATTTGATAAAATTTTGAGTAGGTTTGTGAGATCAGTTTAAGCTTAAAACCATTTTGAAGCTTATTTTGATTGTGTCAGCACCAGGGGAGTCTTTCCCTATTTCTTTGCTTGATTAAAATTGATTCAAGCCTCTTTAGGCTTGAAACTTGTTTGATAGGAGTTAATTGACACTCATTGAGTGTATCTAGTGCAGGTTTTACTTAGTTGGTAACCTGCACTTTTGGTTCTCTCCTTGACCTTTTGCATCAGTAGTAAAAACCACTGCAGTTTAAACTGCAGTGACTTTTTGGTTAAGATTGAGCTAGTTCCAATAGCTCTTAAGCTTTTAAATTCAGCAGGTTTTTAGTTTAGATATAGGTTAATTTAGAGTAAGTCATATTTTCTCATTCCTAGCTTATTTGCTTAAGTACATTTACTTTCAAAGTTCATAAGAAATTCAAAAAAAAAAAAACCAAAAACAGTAGCAGCTAATGTTTAGCTTTTCAAATTTGATTTCTAGCTTGTAGGTTATGTTTTTATGATTTGGATTTATAGAATTTAAGTAGGTTAATAAGTTTACAAAAGATCAAAGTCTGAAATAGCTTATTAGTTTTCTTTCTCAGCTTAATAATTGTGTTCCTGAGCTTTTTGTGCTTATTCTTGAGTTAGCTCTTTTAATCATTAGAATTAAAGGTCTTTCAGTGTTTTCAATTAAATTGGTTTTTCATAATTAGTTTTTCACATTATAATCTATTTAGAATAGCTTTTGTTTTCAAAGTTGAGCTTAATTTGAGCTGTGTGTGCCCATTTAAGTAAAACCCAGCTTTTTAGCCCTCAAAACCCTTCTTTCTGAGGCAGAAGTTTCCTAAGCATTTTTAAGGGCTTATTTTTGAGTTATAGCTTATACTCCCTTCATTAAAAGTGTTTAAAAAAGTGTCTTCTTTCAATTTGAGCTTTTAGTTTTGAAAAATAAAAAAAATCAAAAAGGTTGTAAGCCAACCTTGAATCCACGACCTTAAGCACACAAACCATAAACCTTTACCATCTCTGCTAGTGGGACAATTCAGTTTGTCTTTCTCTCTTTTAATTAATGTCGGCAATTTTCTTTTCCTTTTAATATAAAAGCCGTAGCATAAATTACTTATTTACCAGCTTATTATATAAGCTGGGACATAGGGCTTATTCTTTTTAAATAGTTTATAACTTTTTAGACTTTTCCTGAATTTTTCACATTTTTCCATTACGTCGATTATTTTTAATCATTTTTCTAAGGTTTTAACTTTCAAAAAATCATAAAAAATACAAAAAAGTTATAAAAAAATACAAAAAAAATAGTTTTTAGTTTTATAAAAATTACTTTTAGGTTTCCATTCAGAAAAATCGTTTTCACCTCTTTTAGATTTTAATTTTAATTTTAATACTTTTATTTTTAATTTTAAAAATAGGATTTTAATTTTAAAAATAGTTAAAAATAGTTTTCTGAGTTTTTATGTTATTTTAGACTTTTCTAAGTTTAAAAATCATTTTTCTTAATTTTAAGGACTTAATTTGCTATTTTTTAGAATTTAATTAGATTAAAATAGTTTTTAATTCATAATAAATTCAAAAATTATCAAAGAAAAAATATTTTTCTTTTTCCTAAAATTTTCTTTTGTCTTATTTTAGGTTTAGAAATTTAGTTTGCATTTTTAGGGTTTAATTTCGTCTTAATTGCTTATTTGTCGCGTTTTATTCGTTCCGGTTAATTGTTGAAGTGCTTAACTGTTTTTGTGGGCTTATTTTACCTGTTACTTTAATTTAATAGCTATAGATAAACAAAAATATCTTTTTTCTCATTCAAATCGTAATCCAAGCTAAAGTGTGGTTTCAATTTCACAAGTCGTTGGGGAAACGACCCGGGAAAGCATACTTCCCGGTTAAATATACGTATTATATTATATTATATATATTTTGAAGAATTTCCTTTTTACCTTTGTACTCAAGGGTGAATTGGTGAATTGGAACTTGTGTTAAAGATTCATTCGTTTACGTTTGTTGATTTTTATTTGAAGATCCTTTCTTTTACGAAAGTTATATTTTTGTTATAAAAATCAAAAACCCAAAAAAAATTAAAAAATATAAAAAGTAAAAAAATATTTTTCTTTTCTTTTTTAGTATAGTTATCATATAAATAAATAAAAAATCAAAAATATAAAAAAAATTGTCCTTAAAAAGAAATAAAATACACAAAGTTGGTAAAAGAACACCAACATATAATATCCTCAATCGAGGTATTATCGTAAATAAGTTCCGGTGAACTTGAAAAGTTCCCAAATCGAACCAAAGATTTAAAAACTTGCCATTTGTGTCACTTACGAGGAACGGCTCACCTTAAGAAGCAATTTTTAAGAGCTATCGTGAAGTAAATTTGATTAATTGGTTTAAGTTGTCTTTCGTGTATCCGTTTAAAATAGATTGTTAAAAAAAAACTCCAAAAATCCAAAAAAATTAGTGTAATTTTTGTTTTCTTTTTAATTTCTTTTCTCTATTTTTAGTGCATGCGCACTCGTTCTCAAGCTCGTAATCAAAATCGTCGACAACAACAAATAACACCGGTTATAGTTGAGGAACCCGAGATTCCAATGGCCGACAATCGTACCATGGCACAAATGCTTCAAGCTCCCATCGAGGAATACGAAGATGCAATTGTTGTTCCACCGATAAATGCAAACAATTTTGAACTTAAACAAACTTTGATTAATCTTGTTCAAAGTAATCAATTTACGGGTAGGCAAGCCCCTCATAATCATCTTTGATTTTTCAACAAGGTTACTTCTATGTTTAGACATCCGGACGTTCCGAATACGTCGATTAAGCTTTTGCGATTTCCTTTTTCTCTCGAGGGTGAAGCCCGGATTTGGCTTGATAAAGAACCCCCTAGATCGATTCTAACGTGGGATGATCATGTCTCAAATTCTAAAACCAATTCTTTCCAACCTAGTTCGAAAACGACTTACATTCGAAATGAAATCATCAAATTCCTGCAACAACCGAATGAAACTTTCAACGAAGCATGGGAGGAAAAAAAAAAAACGTTTTTTAAAGGACTTCTTCTTCAATGTCCTCTCATGTTTCTTCTTCTCGGAATTTATATCAAACTTGATACGTTCGTACAACTCTTTGAAATACAAATGATCAAAGATACATAGATTCCGCGCAGGTGGCAAATTTTTTAGATAAGATGCCTAGTGATGGTTTAGCCATTATTAAGAGTAAATCCAAGGTCCGTTATTCAAGAATTCGTGCAATTGAACCAAGTAGTACGAAGTGCTCCTCTTCTACAACTACACCTTCTACTTCTTTTGAATTTCAACAACTGCGCCACAGCTTCTCATGAAGATAAAATGGATATTCGACTGAGCCGATTAGAAAGATGATTAGTAAAAAATGTTACGACTCATGCTACCTGACAAAGGCAGTCGAGGAAGTTTTGTGTTTAACATGTTGTTCAAAAACCATAATTTCAACAAGTGTCCGTTAACAAGGAATGAATTTCCTGTTTTTCATGATAACATTCATCAATTCTAACAAACCACCGCCGTTGGTAACTTTGTTCAAAGAAATCCTCCTAATTTGGCAAATCAAATGAGACCACCCGGTTTTAATCAACCAAATGTTCAAAACAACCAAGGAAACCAAAGCCGATATCAAGGAAACAATTTCAATTCTGAACAAAACTGTGGAGCAATTTAACCAAAACCGTCAAAAACAATTCAAGAGGAGCCGTTTATCAAGCCCCACCATACAACCACCAACAAAATCCACCTTTGTTAATCAAGCTTTAACCTCCTTGTCTTTTCCACAAATTCAAGGTGTTTCTAAAACGAATTTTGAAAGTTATGCTAAGGCTAATGATGCGAACATGAATAATTTGCAAATGAAATTGGATAATTTTCAAAGAAATCAAAATGATTTTCAAAGAAGTTATAACGATTCTCAAAAGAAGCAAGATGATTTTCAAAACATGATGCTAAGTTTTATGCAAAATTATCACAACAACCAAGCTTCAATTCAGTTTCTTTACCAAGCAACACCATTCCAAACCTCTATGAACAAGCCAAGGCAATTTACCAGAACACGAAGTGGGTGCCTCCATATGAATGGACCTTCCGATTCCACCGCCGGTGGTGGAAAAGGAACCCGAGGTAACAAAGGATACGGTGCTTCCAAACACCGAAGACATCCAACCTCCTTTGGTCCAAGATCAAAATAAAGACAAAGAATCAATCAATGAGCCTCTCAAGACCAAGACTAGTTTGCCTTACCCTTCAAGACTTGCAAAAGAGAAACTCCGTGAAAAGGATGATATCCTAGCTTCCAAGTTTATGGAAATTTTCCATAATCTTCACTTTGAGCTCATTCATATGCCTAAGTTTGCTCTGATGTTCAAAAAGATGCTTAATAACAAAGATAAGTTAATCGAGCTAACCAAGACACCTATGAATGAAAATTGTAGTGTGGTTGTCCTCAAAAAGGCTTCCTGAGAAGCTAGGTGACCCCGTTGATTTCTTTATATCCTCCATGTGATTTTCAGATGTTTGATAATTGCTTAGGCCCTAGCCGATTTTAGTTGCTGAGCATTATATCTATGCCTCTTTCCATTTGGAAAAAGCTTGACTCCCTGGCTTAAAAAACAAACAAAAAATGGTGTTAGAATTAGCCGAACCGATACAATTTCCAACCAACCGTGTAGCCGAGAATGTTTTTGTCCAAGGTAGGAAAGTTCTAGTTTATAGCCGATTTGTTGTTACTTTGATTTCATAGCGGAATCCCGAGTACCATTAATACTGCGGAGACCTTTTCTTAGACGTCTCATTTTTAATTGATTTTAATGAAGGAGAGATAATAATTCTTAGAAATGATGATCAATCTTTGGACCCTTAAATGTGGTGATTAACTCTTCAATTTCGTACAACAAACTCAAATCGTTGAAGAAAGGTTGACTCTCTTATTGATGTCGACGTGTGAAGAATACTTACTCACAAGAAGTTTTAGATTTTCCGATCATTGCATATGGAAATCCTTCTTTCCCTTCTCCCGGATACAATCCCCGATTGTTTCATCAAATTTTTCCTCCGAATCGTCACTCTTTCCGGGATAGTGATTTTCTAAACTTTTGGATAGAAGCGATACTTTCCTGCTCTAGCCCGATGATCCTACTTCACACCGAAAGTTGATGAAGCTTATTGATGACCCAGAGGGGGACATTCTCCTTCCTTAAATCTCTTCTCAATAATGAATCATTCCCGTTCACTAGAAAAAATCAAAAGGAAATTACTACTAAAAATTAGGAAAGCAGCTTAAAGTTTAAATCCCGCCGAATCTTCAATCAATGAACCTCCCGACGTTGAACTTAAGGAGTTACCACCTCATCTCGAGTATGCGTTCTTAGAAGAAAATAACAAGCTTCCCATCATAATTTCCAAAGATTTGAGTAATGATGAAAAAACCGCCCTCATCAAGGTTCTTAAATCCCGAAAACGAGCAATTGCTTGGAAACTTTCCGATATCAAGGGTATTGATCCGGAGTTTTGTTCTCATAAGATTCTATTGGAGGAGGATTACGAACCAACGGTCCACATCGGAGAGGGTTAATAATCCCAGATCCATGAGTCATTAAGAAAAGATGTTGAAAATACTTCTTAACGCTGGATAATCTACTACCAATGCTCGGACGAGTCCTATTGTGACTGTCCAGTACTACTGTGTACCAAAGAAAGGAGGAATGACCGTAGTAACCAATGATGAAAATGAATTAGTGCCGACAAAGACCTTGTAACCTGTATGGAGAGTATATGTATAGATTATCGTAAGTTGAACGAATCTACAAGAAAAGACCATTTCCCTTTGCCGTTCATGGATCAAATGCTTGAGAGACTCGCAGGAAATGAGTACTATTGTTTCCTCGACGGTTTCTCGGGTTATTTCTAAATTCCAATTGATCTAAAAGACCAATAAAAGACCACATTCACCTGCCCATTAGTAAAAAACGGAACTGTTGGCTTATCGCTGCATGCCCTTTTGGATTATGCATGCCCCAAGGGCACGTTTAGAGGTGTATGATGGCAATCTTCATGATATGAATGAAAAGACAATGGAAGTCTTCATGATGATTTGCTCAGGTTTTCGGAGATTCTTTTTTCTAACGTTTTGCCTCCACCAATCTAGATAAAATGCTTAAACGATGTGAAGACACTAATTTATCTCTAAATTAGGAAAAAAGCCATTTCATGGTTAAAGAATGTATCGTATTAGGACATAAGATATCGAAGAAAGGAATTGAATTCGACAAAGCCAAGATCGATGTGATTTCTAAGCTACCTTACCCAACTACCGTCAAGGTATTCCGAAGTTTTCTCCGGGCATGCTGGTTTTTAAAAAACCGTAGATCATCAAAGATTTTTTTAAAATTTTCTCGGACCCATGACCCCACCATTCTTTGAGTAAACACCACCCCCTTTATCTTGTCAAAGAATGCATCAAGCTTTCAGAATCTAAAAAAGAAAATAACCAAAGCTCCAATTCTGATTGCCCCCAATTGGGACCAACCTTTTGAACTCATGTGCGATGCAAGTGATTTTGCAATAGGTGCAGTTCTGGGGCAAAGGATTGAGAAGCATTTTAGGCCAATACATTATGCAAGTAAGACAATGACCGAAGCGGAATCAAACTACACAACAACAGAAAAAGAGATGCTTGTCGTGGTGTACGCTTTTGAAAAATTCCGATCATATCTTATCATGAATAAAAGTGTTGTAGTATACGGACCATGATCCTGACCTATAAAATACCTCTTCAACAAGAAAGATGCCAAAGCAAGATTGCTTAGATGGGTTTTACTTCTCCAAGAATTCGATTTTAAAGTAATTGATACGAAAGGAGCTGAAAACTATACAGCCGATCACCTTTCACATCTAGAAAACCCGTATGAAAATGTTTTTGATCCTAAGGAGATTAACGAAACCTTTCCTCTTGAGACATTGAATACAATGACTTCTCGTGATAACCAAAGTACTCCGTGGTTTGCCGATATAGCAAATTACCACGCGGGGAATTTTCTCATCAAAGGAATGTCAACTCAACAAAAGAAAAAGTTTTTCAAAGATGTAAAGCATTACTTTTGGGATGATCCCTATCTCTTTCGTATATGTGCGGATCAAATCATCCGTAGGTGTGTATTTGGCCAAGAAGCTCTTGAAATCCTCAAGGCTTGTCATGAAGGACCCACCGGGGGCCATCATAGTGCCAACATTACCGCTCGGAAAGTATTTGATGCCGGGTTCTTTTGGCCTACCATTTATCAAGATACTCATTCAATGATAAAATCTTGTGATGCATGTCAAAGACAAGGCAAAATTTCACATCGAGATGAGATGCCTCAAAATTCTATCCAAGTTTGTGAAATTTTCGATGTATGGGGCATTGATTTTATGGGACCTTTTCCGTCATCAAGGGGAAACAAATATATCCTTGTAGCCGTTGATTATCTTTCCAAATGGGTTAAAGCCAAGGCGCTCCCCACCGACGATGCTAGGGTAGTTGTAAAATTTTTGAAAAACCTTTTCTCCCGATTCGGTGCACCGAGAGCTATTATAAGCGATCGTGGGACCCATTTCTGTAACGACAAGTTTGATAGAGTTATGTCTAAATATGGTGTCACACATCGTCTTTCTACCGCTTACCACCCTCAAACTAGTGGTCAAGTCGAGGTGACGAATCGTGGACTTAAAAGAATCTTAGAAAGAACCGCTTGATCGGATGCACGCCCTACAAGCTAGTTTATGGAAAATCATGTCACTTACCGGTTGAATTAGAACACAAGGCATATTGGGCTCTTAAGCATGCCAATTTCGATCTCAAGACCGCAGGTGATCATCGAAAGCTCCAACTTAACGAACTTAACGAGCTTCGAGATCAAGCTTATGAGAATTCATTAATCTACAAGGAGAAGACGAAGAAACTTCACGACTCAAAGATCAAGAATCGAATCTTCAATGTTGGTGATCAAGTCTTACTTTTCAACTCCCGATTAAAGATTTTCTCCGGTAAGCTTAAGTCCCGTTGGTCCGGCCCTTTCACTATAACCGAAGTTTTTCCATATGGCACTGCCAAATTATCTCACCCCGATGGCTCAAATTTCAAAGTGAATTGCCACCGTCTCAAACATTATTTTGGAGGGGATATGCCACCGTTGGTTATCCCGGATCTCCAAACTTTCCCTAAGGACAAATAAATTCAGGGATCGAGTCGAGCTTGCGACTCGGTGAACAAAAACAAGCCGCTTCGTGGGAGTTCACCCCATGCTTATCCATTTTCTTTCTATTTTCTTAAATAATGTGTTGTGATGTGTTGTGGCTATCCTCTTCCGGTTTCTTGTTGTTTGTTGTCTTTTTGGGTCTGACGCAGATTAGTACTGCTTGTTATGTTCTTAAACAGGGTATAGTGACCAAGCCCATTATAAGACACCTTATGAACTTTGTAACTGGTAATACACCACTTACATTTATATAAGAACCTTTTGGGTGCCATGTGACCCATCTTGACACCATAGACCACATTGGGCAATGTTTGGCTGGAAATCTATAGGGATTTTGTTAGGTATCTCCTACAAAGCAAGGCTTTTAGAGTATACAATTTAGAAACCAAAAGAGTTGAAGAAAACCTGCACATAAACTTCTTAGAGAACAAACCCAATGTTGCAGGGAAAGGAAAACCAAAAAAAAAAACTTATTTGCTTTTTTGACCTTGATTATTTGACTGATTCTATGAACTATCATTCTGTTAGATCAGAGAATCAAGCTAACCTTCATGCAGGTCAACAAGAATCTAACCAAAATACAGGCACAAAAGACAAAATTGATGCAGGGGATTCTGAAAAAGAAGATGAATCTGCTCAAGACTGCTTTGAACTGCCAATATGGCATTCCTATTCTTCCACAAACACATCTGCTTCAAAATCAGATAATAAGAGAGGAGGTCCAAGAGAGGAAGAACAAGTCTTTCTGGATGATCTTGCAAGACTTCAAAGGCAAGAAAAGGAAGCTAATGAGGAAGGCTGAAGCTCTCAGGAAGAATCTTGAACAAGAAACTGAGAACTTGGATACTCAGCAAGGAGCTATTAAGTCTAGCAGTACTAACATTTTTAGTACTTTAGCACAACAGCTAAAGCTAGCGTACTAACCTTGTAATACAGTTAGCATAACAGTTAGAACAGAGGCCAGTGCCTAAATGAGGGACACTATTTTCTGACCACAACCAATTACCAGAAGATGACAATGAAATACCTCCACTTAGGATAATTCATCAAGATAACTACTGATGGTATCTTTACACTACATCTTATGATGATGAGGGTGCAGTGGCTGACTTCACAATTTGGAAACATTTGGAATGTTAGTCCATATTCCCACATCAAGAATTAATCCCCTCTTATCCTTCCACACTTATTCATGAGATCCAACATCAGCAGTACAAACAGAAGCAAAGTAAATAAAAGTTCTGAAGCTCAATGCTTTTTGTTAGAGTAAGTTCAAAAGTAAATGAGAAACAATCATAAGGACCTTCATCATTGGTTTATTTGCTTGTTTTCTAATTCAACATGACCCAAGAAGATTTCAGAAGCTCTTGAAGATGAAAGCTGGTTGATGCTATGCAAAAGAATTGTTGCAGTTTGAGAGATTCAAAAAGTTGGATCCTAGTAAGATTTGCTTATATGGTAAAAAGGCTATCGGTACAAATGGTGTACCCAATAAGAAAGGATGAAAAGAGGAGCGTTGTCAGGAACAAAGCTGATTGGTGCTCAGGGACACAGGCAAGAGTAAGAATTAGTCTATGATGAGTTTTTGCTCCTAGTGGCTAGGCTTGAAGCCATAAGATCTTTTAGCATTTGCCTCATAAATGGGCCTATAGTCTATCAGATGGATGTGAAAATTGCCTTTCTCTATGGCAAATTGATGAGAGGTATATGTTCTCAACTACCGAGGTTTCCCTAGATCCTAAATATCCTGAGAAAGTCTACAAAGTATTAAAGCTCTGTATGGTTACATCAACTCCCAAAAGCATGGTATGCTACTTTATCCACTTTCTTGTTGAAGAATGGATATCAAAGAGGGACAATTGACAAAACCATCTTCCTAAAGAGGACCAAACTTGATGATCCAATTTTAGTTCAAGACTATGTGGATGATATCATCTTTGGGTTCTACAAGAATCTTAGGTGTGATGAGTTTGAGGCATTAGTGAAAAGTCGATTTCAATGGAGTTCAATGGAGAGAGCTTACTTTCTTTCTTGGCCTACAAGTCAATACAGAAACCAAATGTAATAGTATATTAGCCATAGATAAGTATGTTGCTGGAAATCCTGAAGAATTTGCCTTTGCAAGTGTTAAGACTGCCAATAACACCAATAAGACTCAAAGCCTTTAGTCAAAGATGAGGAATCAGTGATGTTGATGTCCATCACTAATAGGTCAATGATGGCTCCTAATGTATGTTGACTGCTTCTACTAGCCTTAACTTCATGTTTGCCAGTCTGTGCTTATTCTAGGTTTCAAGTCACTCCAAAGACCTCTCATTTAAGTGCTGTCAAAAGAATTTTTAGGTACCTAAAGGGCAAAACCCAAACTGGGCCTTTGTATCTAGAGTGTCTCATTTGACTGGAATCACAACTCCAGATAGTGATTAAGATGGAGCAAATCTTGACTGAAAAAATACCACACTACAACAGGAGGTTGTCAATTTCATGCAGGAGACTCATTACTATGCAATGCAAAAAGCAAACCAATGTGGCCACAATCTACTACATAAGACCGAATATGTTGCTACTAGCAAGCTGCTTGGCAAGTTTTATGGATTCAAAAATCAAATGTTTAGACCTCTGGGTCAACTCATGAACACAAAGATCTACATAGATAATGAAAGCAAGCACCATTTGCATTGTAAAGTCATCCAGTATAATCATTCAAGAACAAAGCATATTGCTATTAGGCACCACTTCATAAACGAATGCTATGAGAAGAAAACTCGATACAGGTCTTAAGATCCACACTAATTGACAATGTAGCTGGATCTACTAACGGCAAGGCATTTGAATGTTTACCTTGATTATTCAGTTCTTGGTTGTTTCAATTGGGATGATAAATCCATAAGCTACATTGGTTAAAGGGAGGCAATATGAAGTATTGTCTATAAAACCTCTCATCTCCTGAACATATCATCTCTCTCACACACATCTAATTATGAACACTACTCAACGTGAACTAATTTTTTTTCTTACCGTACTTTTAGTGGGTCATCTGTGGATGAAAGAGGTAAAACACACCATGGCAAATCAAACTTGTTCCAAGAAACCCCTAAACCCTTATGCTCCACCTTTCTACCAACTGATGTTAAGCATTGTCTGAATGTCGGGTATACGTTTTGTGAACTTTACGACTTCCTAAAGCAGTTTAGTTTGGCCGTATGATCAAGAGTACGAAGATTGCTCAAAGTTGTTCTTCATGGATCAGAGTAAGTATTCTCTGTAAGCATTTTGAAGACCTTGAATTATGTAGACCATCCAAAGAGTATTTTCCGGTGTGGTTCGACCCACCAAGAGACGAGTCTATGTCATGTTTGACAATAAAGGGGATGCGTAACAATGGAGCGAAGTGTGCCAGGTAAATTGGTGAGTATGGTTATTGACGAGGGAAGTATGCATCTCAAGCAAACAATTTCAGATTAGAGATTTAGTATGCTTTTAAACTATCCCTAGAAGTAAGTAACTCCTATTATTAGAAATATTACAACTAGTTAGTGTTGTAAGTAGTTGTAAAGTTTGTATGAAATTTTTGGTGAATGGATACATATTAAACTAGAAGTGATGCTTTCCAACGCTTTAATGAAGATTTAGAGAGACACAGAGAAGAGTTACTGATGGTGCTTGAAGCATTCTGATACTTACATAGTTAATTCTTAGTTTTGACAAAGTTAGTACCCTACCATAAATGCAAAGTTAGTACTGTTGGGCAAAAGTTTTACCTGCTAAAGAAGACAATGAAGAAAAATACCGCCAAGGGTACAAAGTGTAAATTGGAACGTTTTCTTTAAAATTAGGTCTCCTAAACCTATAAGAATCCATCTCAATCGCACACTTACTCAAGCAATCTCTCTAACTGACATTCTTCTTTACAAGCCCTAATCTCTCTTACCGACGATCTCTCTCTTCTAAGCAACATGGCTGCTCTTGAGTCCTGTCCTAAGCACAACATGATCGCATACATGGAAAAGACTGAAGGGAATGTTGAGTTTCATGAAGTCATTGATTTTCTTCGGAGAAGTTATATTTATCATGCGCTCACTGTAAGTCCTGTTGTTTCGACCACATTCGTTGAACAGTTTTGGACGTCTGCTAAGTCAAAAAAATATATATTGTTTGGGGGGGGGGGGGGGGGGTTGTATAAAATAATAAAAAACAAACAAAACAATCAACCTATTAAGCACATAACTACCAAAAGTAGCGGCTAGTTTGTGTCTATCTCTGAGGCATCAATCCGAACTGATCTTATTTTTGATGATGCTGATGGGATAGACTCATTACCAAATCAAGCTATCTTGAAGCAATTCGCCGTATGGGATATGAAGGGGATTTAAACTGTGTTAACATTTAATAAAGTTTTTTTTTACACAGATCGCCAATTGAGGTTTTTTATTTCACACAATTATTCATTGTTTAAGTTCCAAAAGTACCTTTTGATCGAAATTCCGACAAATATTGCCACAACGATTTGTTTAACAACTAATCAAAAGTATATTTATCCAAATTAATTTTTTGATGGTATGCTTAACATCTAGAGGCTAAGAAATTTGTAGTGTATCCTCGTTATTATCTTCTATATTTTTTAGGTAGAAAATTAGCTAAATATATCTGTACCTTTAAGATCACTTTCCTGTAAATAAGGTTTAAACCAGTAAAGTTTTATTCTTTTATGATTAAGAAGGGCAAACAATTCACAGGCAAAGTTACACTTTTGTTTTGATACTATGTTGGTCCAAACCAACTCAGGATGAGGTGCTTCCTCAGAAAGACTATCTGTGAACAATCATCACCCTCCACTGCCCACTAGTGAATACCTAATGAGTACCTGCGTTACTCAACTTCAGCTCACCTAGAGAGGTACCTTTTGAGCAACAACCCAACCTTCCCCAAGACCTTCCACCCAACTTCACCAAAAACTTCCCCCCTACTCCTATGATTCCTGATTCAATCCCAAACCTACTTTGAGAAATCTGAGTAGATCATTTCATGCCAGTGATACATCCTTTCAGAATGAGATGACATGACTCTCCAAAAATGTCTATGATCTTTGTATCTCTTTATGTACAGCATGTTGACACGACAAAGCCCAGAAATCAACTCTTGAAGGCTAAGATCACAAAGCTCAAGAAGCAAGCTAAACCTGTCATCAAACATCATAAAGCATATCTGAAGAGTGTCTCATTGCAGCAAAGATTCCCAAGGAAGAGCTTCTCAAAGAAACATAGGGTGCACAAAGAGTCTGTATCCAAACAAGGGAGGAAGATTGCAAAAGGAGAATCATCAGTTCAAAGAGATCCTCTGTTTGATGTAATGCCTGAAGATAAGATTGATCGACATGGAAACAGAAAAAGGCTCAGAAGTGAAGAGGAATAAGAGAAGGATTTGGGATGAAGACAAGGAATTGATGAAGATAGACGTTAGTACTGAATATTAGTGTAGTACTGACAGAAATTAAGGAGTTAGATACCCGACTTTGAGAAAGTTAGTACTGACAGACCAATAGTTAGTACTGACGAATCCAAAGTTATACTGATGTAACAAATTGAAGTAACTGATGAACAAGTTGAAGGTACTGAAGAACACAATGAAGGTACTGAAGAGAATCTTTAGAAAGTACACAGAATAGCAAAGAGAAGGTACTGAAGAGAAAGTTGAAAGTACTGCTGGGCAAATAAAAGGTACTGAAGATCAAACTAAGGAAGAAATTGCTACTCAAGCCTCTCAAACATCCACTCAAACACCCACTTCTATGATATTTGGTGATGATGAAACAATAGCTACACTTCTCCTCAACATGAGTCAAGCCAAAGCTGCTTCTAAAGAAACAGAAAGTGTGTAGATTTTAAGGATGATTGAAGAAATTGATAGACCTAGGCCTACTTCTACAAGATCACCTCCTCACAAAAAAGCCTCATCCAAAGATTGATCCAAAAGACAAAGGGAAGAAGAAGATTGAAGAGGAGGATGAATCTGAAAGTGAAGATGATGATATTCCTCAAGCTGTGAAGAAATTCAAACAGCTTGAGAGTGATGAAGAAATGGCTAGGAAAATTCAAGAAGAATGGGAAGCAGAAGAAGAAAGAAACAGAATTGCTGAAGAAAAAGCAACAAATGAAGCTCTCATTAAAAACTTTAATATTTAAAAAGGCAAGAATTGAGGCAGACAGAATCTTGCTGAGAAGACTTCAAAGCAAGAAAGAGAGCAGTTCACAATAGAAGAAAGAGCAAAGTTCCTTCATGATACAATTGCTGCTCTAAGAAATTCCTTGCACGACAAGATCAAGGCCATCAGAACAGACCTCCAACCATGCATCAATTAAGAAATCTAGATGATACCTACTTATAGCAAGTGGGGAACGTCAAACCATTCAAAAGAAGAAAGTACTTGAAGATAATAAATTGAAGGACATACAAGCCATGTATGAAAAGATAAAAAGGTCATTAAGATTTCATAGCTATTGGTCTGTTGAAGATGATAGAATGATCAAAAGAAAGATAAGAAAGATTCCCTCCAAAGGAGAAGAGATCAAGGCAGGAATCTAAAGTAGAAGCCAAGGATTAGGATAAAGAGAGAAGAATACGAGAAAGAGAAAGAGCACGCATACAAGGAAAAAAAGATGAAGTCAAGAAAAAGAAGATCAAACAAGATACTTCTCAAGTTTACCCATCTGACATTGAGAAAAAGAAAGATGACTGAGATTAAGCTTGAACAATACTTCAGATGGGACACGGAAGTAGATAATGAAATAACATGACAAAAGTACCATCATTGACTGGAAGACTGCGAGAATCTTGGCACTAAAACCACATTTTGATGAAGCTAAAAGATCAGAAGAGATTAAAATATGAATGTTGGTAACAAGAATAATGGTCAAAAGAGATGCTTCAGCACATTGATAATAGTGCTTTCATGTTTGACAGAGAAGACTTAGATGCAGTATATCGAACTTATTGATGAACGATATATCAAGAATAAAAACCTGAAGTTTGATAAAGTTCTTTGGGAGATTTAAATAGTTATGTTCAATGCAGATGAACAAGATGAGTTTGAGGAACTCACACATGAATGGCAAAGAGTCATTTGGAAGCTGCATAGTTCTTCATGGGTACACACTTTGAAGACTAGATGAAGTATTAGTCTTCACCCATGCTAATAAGAAGAAGTATCCTGTTGAAAAATTAAACACTGATTGCAAAATGCTAGAAGCAAAAATTGGAGTCTGAAGAAACAGTAACAATGGCATTGGAATTGATATGATTTAACAAGAAGGTACTTGCTGATTTAGACATCTAAAGATTAAGACTGATGGAAAGAGAAGGATGGAGTGTTGGCTAACCACCTCACAACAAATGTGATCACTCACCATTCTTAACAGGCATAAGAATTGGCTAAGTCCCACCGAAGGCAAACTTGCTTAAGGTAAAATCTTAAAAATCCTTATGAGGTTTACAATTTATACCAAAAATGTATTGGGGGGGGTGGGTGGTGGGGAAATCAACTCACCTTGCTTCTTTGGTGAAGATATGCTAGTCCAAGATCAAACAGTTCTTGGTAAAGACAAACTCAAATCTGTTGATACAGATATTTGCTAAAAACTATATGGTGTTTACAATGCCACCATGTTATGACAATGAAGCATTGGCTAGTCTGAAACACAAACATATTTGGTAAAGACAAATCAAATCCGTTGATGGTTGACAATTACCAAAATTGTATGTGTAAAACTCACCATATTCTTAGAATGAAGAGTTATCTATCCCAGAGCAAACGGCTACTGGTAAAGGAACATCAAATCCGTTAATGGTGGGAGTTTGCCAAAAACTACAAAGCCAACTTAGTTGGATTGTAGGTAACAAGAGTCCAGCTGATACTGAAAAAATGTTGCTGATTGCTGAAAAGACAAGTTGCAGCTAAATGAAGGATAGAGTTAAAAGATTAAGAATGATAAAGACTTTTGGATACATCCTCTGTGCGTTAAAAGAAGCTTAAAGGATTGAAGAAACATGAAGTTAAAATAGTTTAACATTCATGTTTAAGGGAGGATTGTTAGGATTAATGTTTTCTTAACTTAGTACCGACAGTACAAATAGTTAGTACTGACAGTTATACTTAGTACCGACAGTACAAAGTATTAAGTACTGTTAGTTAGTTAGTACCGTTAGTAGAAAGTTAGTTAGTACCGTTGAGAAGATATTTAAAAGATATTTATGAGATATTTTAGAAAAAGATATGTAAGCCTTTTAGGGTTATCCTTTAGTAATATAAAAGATCCCCCTTTGCATAGTGAAATTAATAGACAATTATAGACATTACAACAATACACAAGCTTAGCAAATCATATACAATAAACGAAAGTTACAATCTGTAATCTCAAGAACACATTAATAAAGTTGTTATTCAGTTGTTCATTGTTCTTCTTAGTACCTGTGTTAAGATTCCGCATTAACACATAGTATTCATAGTCATTGTTTCTACATAGTCATTTGTATTTATACATCTTGGCTATCATCCTTTATAGGCTGCAAAGATCCATTCAGTTTAATAAGGACCATCAAAGTTAGACAATTTTCAAAGGAACCAAAATGATTTTCAAAGAGTTTACAATGATTCTCAAAAGAAGCAAGATGATTTTCAAAATATTGTGCGAAGTTATTAGCAAAACTATCATACCAACTAAGCTTCAAGTCGATTTGCCTTTACTCAAGCAATACCAATTGCTAACCTTAGGAAAGAAGCCAAGCATTACACATGAAGTAGTACCTCTAACATGATGGACCTCCGAATCCACCGCCGTAAGTGGAAAATGAACCCGAGGTACAAAGGAATACGGTGTTTTCCAAACACCGAAACTTCCAGACCTCCTTAGGTCCAAGATCAAAACTCAAGACAAAGAACCAATCATGAGAGCCTCTCGTTAACTCAAAAGACAAAACTAGTTTGCCTTACCCCAAGACTTGCAAAAGAGAAACTCCGAGAAAAGGATGATATCCTAGCTTCCAAGTTTAAGGAAATATCGTAATCTTCACTGAGCTAAGTTTCGCGGCACGCTCTTATTCATATGCCTAAATTTGCTCCGAATGTCAAAAAGATCTTAATAACAAAATAATTAATCGAGTTAAACCAAGACACCTTGATGAACATTTTAGTAGCGGTTGTCCTCAAAAAGCTCTGGAGAAGCTAGGTGACACCTCTGTCGATTTCTTTCCCATGTGATTTTTCAAAGTTTATAATTGCTTAGCCATAGCCGATTTAGTCTAGCATTAAACTCAGCCTCTTATCCATTTGGAAAAATCGAGGACTAAAATCGGGCTTAAAACGAAACAAAAATGGTGTTAGAATAGCAACCGAAACAATTACCAACCAACCAGGTGTAGCCAGAATGTTTTTTGTCAAAGGTAGGAAAGTTCTATTTTCTGGCCGATTTTGTTGTTCTTGATTTCATACCGAATCCTCGAGTACCGTGATTACAGCGAGAGACCTTTCTTAGGACGGCTCATGCTTTAATTGATTAAATGAAGGAGAGATAAATTCTTAGAAACGATATCAATCTTTACAGACCCTTAAGTGGGGTGATACTCCTTCTATTCGTAACAACAATCTCGAATCGTTGAAGAAAGTTGATCTTATTGATTTACGTGTAAAGAATACTCGCAAGAAGTGTTAGGATTTTCCGACGAATTGATATGGCTACCTTCTCCCGGATACGATCCATTGTTGTCAAATTCTCCGCCGACTCTCACTCCTTCGGATAATGATTTTATACTTTTATTAGAAGAAACGATACTTTTCTTGCTATAGCCGATGTATTCCAACTTCACCGAAGTTGATGAAGCTTATTAAGACCCAGAGGGGACATTCCCCTCTTGAATCTCCTTCTTCAATAGTGATCCATTTCCCTCATCTGAATCAAGGAAATTACTACCAGATAATCAGGAAAGAGCTTAAAGTTTTGTATAATTCCGCCGAATTCTTCAATCAATGAACCTCCCAGGTTGAACTTAATGACTTACCACCTCCTCTCGAATACTCATTTTTTAGCAGATAACAACAAGTTGCTATGTCATAATAGCAAGATATTGAAATGGGAAAGACTCGCTCTCATAAAGGTTCTTAAGAGTCCCGAGAAGCAAGCAATTGCTTTGAAGCTTCTCCGACATAAAGGGAATAAAACCCGGAATATTTATCTCATATAAGATTCTAAGAGAGGATTACGAACGAACGGTCCAACATTAGAGGATGTGATAATCCAAAAGACCATGATGTCATTAAGAATGAGGTTGAAAAACTTCTTGACGCTGGATAGATCTACCCAATCTCTGGATAGTCCTTAAGGTGATGAGCCCAGTGCATTGGTGTACCAAGAACGGAGGAAATGACCGAAGTAACCAATGATGAAAACGCCATTGGTGCCGGACGAGACTTGTAAGAGGATGGAGAAATGTATAGATTATCGTAAGTTGAAACTAACTACAAAGAAAAGACCATTCCCCTTGCCGTTCATAGATCAAGATGCTTGAGAGACTCGCAGGTATATGTATATGATACATTTATATATGTATACTCCTTTATAAAACATGCATATTCCCTTCCTAACTCCGAACCTATATTTTAAGATTCAAACATACAACCCAACATCAAAGCCTAAATTTACACACACCGTACCAACCTCCGATCTTAATTTTTTTTCCAAACCAACAAAAGCACATCAATATACCATACAAACAAATACCCATAAAAAAACACAACCCACAGTTTATTTCCAACTAAAACACACACACACTATCACCACACACACACTTACTTAAACACTCTCTCTACTTTTACACAACTCATTCACAACCACTACAAATACAACCTCACAACCACCGGAACCTCTCCACCGCCGTCACTCTCCACCAGCAGCAGCACCAGCACCAGCACCAGCACCAGCACCAGCACCATCACCATCACCCTCCCTATAAAAAACCCCACTCTAAAACTCCCACAAAAACCCGCCACTACCGAAACTCCCACAAGCAAAAAACCCACCACAAAAACATAAACACAAAGGGAACATAAACTATTATCTCTTCCTCCCATCTCACATGCCACCACCGAGACCCCACCTGAAAATCGCCGCCACCTCACATCACAACCGCCACCATCGAAATCCCACAACCCGAAACTTGTAACCACCGAAAACCCACAACCCGATAGTCTTTTTGAAGTATATTAAAAATTTTAGTTTTTCTTTTTATTAGATCTATAAATTATACAAGTTTGGAATTTTTTTATTAGGTCTCGGTATTTTATTTATACATTTGGGTTCTAATAACATTTTGACAAAAATTATTTCAGTCTTTTCCGGAATCTTCATCAGCCGTCGCCGGAACATAGCGTACACCACCACCACTCAGTCACCACAGCAGTCCACACCTCACTGTGATCGAAGGTTTTTCAAGTTTTTTGTTTTTTTGTTATAAATTTTTGTTCTTTAAAATTTTAAATATTTTTTCTTTTTACTGTTCGAGTTTATAAGATTTTTTTAGATCTATATTTATTTTTGCAGATCTGGGTTTTTTTAACCGCATTAACAATTTTTTTCAGGTGACGTTGTCGGAATCATCGCCGCCCCGCTGCCACCGGAAACTGATTTTGTCTACAGAAATTCTATGGTTCCTTTCTAATTTGTGTAACTTTATTTATAAAGCTTATGTAGAGATTAGTGTATTTGTTTATTTAAACTTTGATATAAAACAAGTGTAAATTTTGTTATCGTATTTTGTATAACTTATGCTACTACATATAAATATTTTGTAAAGTTTATTACTACGTATATGATTTGTTTGTAAGTTAGCATATAGTTTGTTCCAAAGTTTTTGTAAATTTTGAAAAAAAATTTATGTAATTTTTTTTATATAGTTGTGTGAATTTAGTAATTTTGTTTTATTTTTTTTGCTAAATTTTATTATATAAACTGGGATGTATAGTATTTTGAAAAAATAATCTGGTTTTGGTGTATCTATGAATTGATTATGATGGTTTTTGTGGATTTGGGCGCATGTGCAACATCTTGCCGAGTTATGATTTTGCCCGGCTCATTTGTAAGGCTTAATATTTGACAACATAAAGTTGAAATTTCAAATTTTAGATTTTGAAATTTAAAATTTGAAATTTTAGATTTACAATTTTTGAGGTACAGACTGTGTTTTTAAAACATTGTCTAATACGTACATGACAGTGCTTTTAGTTCCCAATGCTATAAGAATTTAAAAATATGAAAATTCACATATGGGATTTACTGACACGCAAACTAAACAAAGCACAAACAACACAACCTACTGCCGAAAATGTAAACACTTTTTAAAACAAAAGATCAATAAAAATATGTTATTAAATATTTGATGGGCTCGAGGGTTGTAGGCTTGTGAATGTGTCATAAAATCTTGACTAAATAAATGAAACCAAACTCTGTCAGTTGTACACTTTGTGAATGGTCGTGACATGGCCATGCAACCCTTATCTACTTGACTATTTAGTTAATTTTTTAAAATTGCAAGCTAAAGAGTTAACCAATGTTCTAAAACCCCGCCGATTGAACCCGTTCTGATTGAAAAAATAAGTTAAATTAAACAGGTTTCATATTTTCAAAACTCGGTTAGATTGTCGGGTTTGAAGTGACCCCGGTCAACCCGGTTCACGAGATCTGGCCGGGTTTTGATTTTTTTTTTGTTTTTTACAAATAAAGCCAGCTAATTATATATATTTACGGCGTAATTTATATATATATATATTTTATATCATTGCAAATATATTTTTTTAATTTTTGTTTGTTGTGCAAAATCGGGTTGATCAGATGATTGAACTGATTAAATCGATAACTCGATGACTCAACCAGGTCCATTAGACTCTAGAGACATGATTTTCAAAACAATAGAGTTAACCATGTCGTTTGAAAGCATATAAAGAGTCTAAACCACCAAATTGTGATTCAAATTGTTTACACTAAGAAATAAGAAAACTTTTGGACAGATTTAGCATGACATTTGAATTTGTATTGGGAAGAGGTTTAAGTTGGTTTCTTCATGCTATATCGTAGCCATATATAAAGTTTAACATCTGTTAAAAGAAAAAAAGAGTAATAGTGACATGGGACACATAGTAGACCTATGATTATCTTTTGAAATATTAAAACTTGACAAAAAATATAGATTGCATCTAATTGAGTGTAAAACATGAAAAGTAGTAATAATTTATGAAAATGATACTCAATGCATATTAGGGGTACAATACTGAGTTGAAAAAATATTAGATGATGTGATATGGCACCACATGCTAAGTATTAAGTTGTTAAATGGAAAAAAAAAAAAAAAAAATAAAAACAAAAACAAAAAAAAGGGGGGGGGGGGGAGGGGGGGGGGGGGAGGGGGTGGGGAAAAAAAAAAAAAAAATAAAAAAAAAAAAAAAAAAAAAACAATAAAAAAAAATAAAAAAAAACCCGATAAGAAAAAAAAAAACAACTTAATACTTTCAAAACCGGGAAGGGGGTAAAAGCTTGATTTGCTTACATCGTCATTTTCAATTAAGCTGAGCTGTTAAACGTGAGCTAAAAGCTTGATTTGCTTACGTCTTCATTTTCAATCACGACTAGAATTCTTGCATGAACCGTTAATATTTGAACTCGCATGAACCGACTCAACAAAACATCGCACCACACACACAAATGCAAAAGTATAAAGAGAGAACACACCCACATCAAACATACAAAATTAGTCAAGAAATGTACACTCTTGGCGCTATATGCGACACTCGGCTGTTAGATACAATGCTTGAGTATCTTATTATTACAATCTTAATCGTCTATCGGGAATGACACTCTCAAACACGGATCGACATTATCAGAATAATAGTTATTCGAAAAGGATTCTCTAATGATAAATATATAACAACAAACAATTATTCGCCGTCGAAATGTTGTCGAAATTAGAAACCGCTGCCGCTAGGCGCGGGTACTCGGCTAGTATATATATATATATATATATACTTTGGTTTTCTAAAACGAAATTTTTCTATTTGCAAAAATAATGTGTTATTATTAAAAATATTTCAAAAAAAAAATTGTAGTTGGTGAATAAAAAGGATGCAAGTTATAAATCCTTAGTATCAATAAATTAATTAATGTACAAACTCCATCGCAATAAAGTACATGGGCATTTGTCGGTTCGTTCCCGATGTGACATCGAAAGAAAGGGTGGAGGATGTATATTTAGGGTCGGTATCATAATAAGTACACTGACTCTTGTCGGAGGCGTGGCCGATGTGTCGTCGAAAGAAAAGTGATACCGGTTCCTAGCCTAATAATGTAAATAGTAATGTTAAAGTTGCAAGTTAGAAAATAAATAGTAAAAGTTTCATTCTCTAAAACCAAGGTATTCTTTTGAACCAACGTTTGCAAAAGTCTACAAGGCTTTTTCATCGGAAGTTCATACGTCTCGATTATTATTCTCCGGATGGGGTGTCAAAAGCCTTAGCACTTACCCGATGACGGTGGGATGCTAGAGAAGAAAGTCATTCATGGGACAAGTGAACTAACGATGTCTTAGCTAAGGAGGTTTTTGTTTGCTTTGAGTTGTGATCTTACTAAGTGATTAACATATTAGCCCAAAAGGCCCATGTGTAAAGCTTGGTCGGATTTCAACTATCTAAATATGTGGATTTAATGGTTTAAATTAATTTGAGCACACACATTTAAATATATGGTGTATGTCGGGAAGAGAAATTCACAAGTTGTAATTATAAGTAGTCTTAGCATCTTAGCTCGTACTTAACGGTGATCTTATTTTTAAGCTTAGTATGGGAAAAGTGAAAAGTCGGGAATGATGAAGTTATCTTTTAGACACTTAATTGTGCTTTTTGTTCCATGATCCTTAAAGTTACCACAAAGGTAATGAAAACAATACATTATGTCACCCAAGTTGTAGTTAGGTAGTCTTTTAAAGAAAATAAAAAAAAAATCTTTGAAAATGGGAATTCGGGTGTTTTATAACTTGTGATCTCTTAGCTCTCTGATTGTTGATTTTCTTTCTTTTAAACTAAATATATAATATAATAAAATAAAATATATATAATCTAAAAAAACACAACAAATCAATAAAACCGGGAAGTAGTATAGAATGTTCCCGGGTCGTTAATCCCCAACGAGGCTGTGCT
>BQNB010048988.1:4674-42266 GCA_026074375.1 Tanacetum coccineum | reverse complement strand
TTAAGGATAAAGCAAATGGCAAATGAAAGAATAGTTTCTAAGGCTTATTTCCCCCTACACTTAAGTTGAACATTGTCCCTAATGTTTTATAAAAGTACCCATTGAAATGAATAAAGAGAAAAGAAAACAAGTAAAAGAAACTAGTACTCCCCTAGTTTGCTTAATAATGGAGAAGAAACATGCGATAACCGGTTAAATCGCCCTCCAGGAATCATCCAATGAAACTTCCTAAGAAATTCCAAGCTTCTTTTAATCAAATATAACCTGTAATCAAAGACAAAGACAACTATACCAAGCATAAAATGTGAGATAGACAAATATACAATATGAATTTAGGGTTCGACTCAATAAAGCAGTAAAGATAGGATGAGAGAATTCTTAATATCATTAGGTTTTGTAGGTTTACAACAGGAGAATACATATATTAAATGTTATGCAAGTTTAATTTTCAAAAATAATTAAAAACTTTAAGTTTTCTTAACCTGGGCGTTTGACGCCGTCAGGGTTTTCATGAGCCTGTCATAGGTGTCGTGGTGACGGCGTCGCGTGTTCATCGTGACGCCGTCTCCACAGTCTGTGAAAACAAAATTTTTGTTTTTGATGAAAAATTTCCTGCACTTGATTCCATAAGTTAATTCCTGTAGAAATGGCTTTATAAAACCTGAGATTTAACAATTCAATCATATGACTCGAAACTGACGCAACTTAATCTAAATAATTTATTTAACATGTTTGAACTTGGCTCAAAAGCCGGATAAATTCCCCTACACTTATTATTGCAAAATACCTTTGATTGAAATTAAGACGAGGTTAAAGACAAACAAAGCATGATTACAAGATAGTTCAAACATAATAAAACAAATGGTAAAGAGTTAAAACACACATGACACTCCTAATTTGTAGGAAAACTAAATTGGGTTGCCTCCCAAGAAGCGTTGTTCTTTATTAACGAGTCTTGTAGCTAGACTCGAAGTCACACGTCCTTACGTGACTTCCCCTTCTGTGATAACCGATAATATTCCCAGGGCTAAGTATTATAAAATATTATAGTTTTGTATGTTAGAGTCTTTCGATCTTGTCAGTTTTCCTGATGAAAGCTGAAAAGTTAACTTCTGTTAACTATTTTGCGTAAAAATAGTTTCGATTTAAATAGGAGTTTTGATGAAGTTTTGAATTCTTGAACGAATCATTTATGATTCGTTTTTCTATTTTAGAGTGGTTTTGAGGTTTTCAATGCTTTCCGGGAAGTTTTCTCGCGTTTAGCGAAAAATCGTCACGCAGCGCGTACCGGCACGACAGTTTATTTAAGTGTGGAGATTTATGAAGTTGGGAATGTGATGATGGGTTTATTTATTTAAAAATTCATAATAATGAAATAATGTTGATTTAAATTGTACATTGTAAGTGTGAGATTTGAAAGTTATCAGAAAAACGGTAGTTTTAGTGAAATTCGGTAAAAGACCGTAACAGTCGTAAAAAGGTAAAATTTTGGGTGAATATAAATTTCCAAGCAACATTTTGCGATTTGAAGTGTTTTTAAATGAATGAGTAAGGTTCGGTTGAGTTTTGTAAAAAAAATCATGTTTCGGTCCGGAGTTGGCCGATAACGGCTCAAAATGGATTTTTGTAGCTATTTAAGGTGATAAGTGTTGTATGAGTAACCCAGGTTTATGGAAAAATGATTTTAAACGCAATGGAAATGATAACTAAATTTGGTTGACATTTTAAATAGATGAAAATTGAGTTTAAGTGATCCCGACATAAAAAGGAAGACCCGAGACCCTCCTAGGATCCATTTTCGGTTAAGGAAGATCAAGAGAGACAAGATGGCTATTTTTAAGCTAACATGTCCCCTTTGGTACACTTATAACCACCATTACCTCAACCATTTCACATACATGCATCATTTTAAAACCAAAACAAAAAAATATATCTCCCTTTGTCCTCTCTATAACCAGACGAACACACACACCTAGAAAACATCAAGATTTTTAAAGATTTTTCAAGACACGAGGTTAAGGAAACATTATTGGGTTGATAACTAGTAGTTTTAGGTTGTAGAAACAAGGTTTTAGTCTTATTCGCGTGTCTCAATCGAACCAAGCTCATCAAACAAGTAAGTTTTTCAAACATTGAATTTAAGTTGTACTTTTGTGATTATGGTGATGTCTAGACGCTAGTTCTACAAGTTGATCACCATAAAGGTCAAAACTTGAAAACAAAAATGTTAAAAGGGGTGTTTATGCGTCGGCTTATAAAATAAAGGAAGGAAAAGGGTTTTGAGTTTAAATAAAATGGTTGTTGTGGTAATTTTTCATTTTTGTAAAAGAGCTTATAAAGGCTTATTTTGAGGCTACGCTTATTTAAAAAGCAAAATGTAGATTATTTGATTTCGGATAAGAGTGCGTTTGGTTTGGGTCCGGCCCAACTAGGGTGCGTTTGGTTTGATACCGGCACAACAAGGGTGCGTTTGGTTTGGTTTCGACCCATCTAGGGTGCGTTTGGCTAGTCCAGCCCAACTAGGGTCCGTTTGGTTGTTGCGTCCGGTGCCAAATGGGCTCGGTCCAATTGGTTTTTGACTTATGGAATTTTGGCTTATGATTTCAATTTATACATTAAGTTTTTAGCTTATTTAGTTTCGGCTTATTTTGAGCTTATTGATTTTTGACTTGTCTCATAAGCTCATGGCTTATTGGGTTTTTCGGCTTACATAAAAAGCTTATGGCTTAATTAGTTTTGGATTTATTTATATTATAAGCTTAAAACTTATTGTTCTAGCTTAATGAGCCCCGGGTTATGGGATTTTGATTTATATTTGTTGTAACTTAATTGGCTTAAGGTCCATTGGGGTTGATTTGTATTTTGGGGGATTATAAAAAGAAGTATGGAATAAGTTTCGCTATCGGACTAAGTATTTTAGACTATGATGGACCATATGACCCAATAACAAATAAATGAGTTTATGGACTTTTATAAATGAACTAAAGAAAATTGTGTTGGACTAAGAGGAAGATTTTTGTTGGACTTTTCAATTGAAAAGAGGTTATTTTGCCACTGTTTGATAAATCATGTCGAAGGTATTGATATTGTATTTGTCGGAAAACGTCGGATTTGTGAAAGTTGTTTTGGATTAAGGTTTGATATCTTCGAAAAAGTCATAAAGACGTACAGGTCATGCCGATTTTCTAAAGAATTATATACTTAGAGTTGTGCTAAAAAGAGATAAAATTTTCAGTGTTTTAACGATAAATAGTTATTTAACTTGAAAATTTGATACAATACGAAATATGTAGTTTCTCGAAACTTTCTTAAATATTTACTATTTAACCGTGGTGTCAATTTTAATTGTGGAAATGGAAGGGTGAATCTTAAGGAAGATTAAGTGTTAAGGTAAAAGCTTTTGGACATATTGAATGACGAGATGTTGTAACTACCCCATTAGCCCGATAATAAGACAAAAATGATAACAAAATATTATTAAATCTTATATACTACATTATTAGATACTTATAATATATATATATAAAATATTATTATTTTTACTTAAATTATTAAATACTTATATATATATATATATATATATATATATATTTAGCTATGGATTACGAAGGTGTGGATTAACTGTTTTCAACTTTTGAGCTCTTGCTCATTTCTTTTCGTCAGTTTTTTGCGGAGTATTTTGGTCGATTATATCGTTCAGAAATTTGAGGTGTTGAGTGGTATGTGTTTAATTACACATACCTTTTACCACTAAAACCGGACTTAAATGACTAAAAACGTACCAAAAATACATTGTATTTGTATGTTTTGCATTTGTATTGTGCAGGAAATGGATATCCAAGAAAAGGACAAAAATCAAAGCCAAAACGACAAAACCGAGCACGAGAAAGGAAAGAGCATAAAGAGAAGTCAAAATCAAAGCCAAGTCAACAAAGTCAAGTCAAAGTCAACCCCGGGAAGTGGATTTAGAAAGAGCATGGAAAACCAAACCTGAAAACCTAAACTACCAAAAGTGGGCCCACCCGTACCTACCTAGTGGGCCCGAAACAACCCACTTTTATCTCTATAAGCCTTACACCTTAATAAAAGCCCAAGTCCATACCACACCCGGCCCAACAAACAAGCCGAACAACCCTTTTTAACCCTCGTTAATCCTATTCCCTATATAACACCCCCGTTAGTCCTTTAAGGACTAACGGTGCATACAATTATAAATTCCAAGGACCAAAGTTGTACCACCAAGGACCTTTAATTCATATACTCATATAAAATGGAGGGACCATTCTTGCCAATCCACCAAACTCTTACCCTGCATCAAACAAACAGGCAACCCCTTTTCCCGCTCACACCCTCATTGTTACTGTTCACCCTCCATCCCCAAAATTACACTTACCCCAAGGTTAAACCCACTTAAAACCCCTTCTAGAAGCAAAGAATGATGCAAGGGATGACATTTTGCTCTGACACGTTGGCAATCCAAAAGCAATCACTGGGGAATGATTGCGTGGCAATAATCAAGGGCCATGATTGATCAAAAGAAGCACAAATATGATTTGAAAGGCCAAGATTGATGCTGCTTTTCCTCTCATACAAGAAAACCAAGCCAAGGATATAGGTCCTTCTATCCGGCCTATAAATAGAGGGCTTAACCCTTGTAGTGAAGGAGAGTTTTTGAGTAGTTTTTTCTAAGTTTTTAGTCACTTTTAATGTAATTTTGATTTAAGTTTTTAAAGTTATTCTGTATTTCAAATTCCTTATAAAAGTTTAAGTTTTTAATGAAAAGTTTGAGGTATTGTTTTTAAGATTCTGTGTTTGATCATTCAATATAACATGTTAAGCTTGTTAAGCTATGATGCAACTTATTGATCTGACCTAAAAGCTTCACTAAGCTTTTAGCTTCTAAATCTTTGCCTTTGTTTACTGTTTTATCACTTTTATTTACTGTCTTTTAAAAAATCTAAAAAATACCAAAAAAATATAAAGAAGATCTCACGGAGCATGGTGGTATTTTTGGATGGGCATCGGGTCTGCTTTTTGGATAAGCTATAGGATTGTGATAAGTTGTTTTGGGTTTTGAAATTCATAAGAAAAAGCTTGGACTATTTGTAAGTTTTCATTTTAAGTTTTTAGTCTATTTACTATTCAACTGGTTATTGTTGCTTATTGCTTGCTTATCTTTGCTTATTTATGCTTATTTATGATGTTTAATGCTTATTATGCTTGTCTTATAGTTTAGAAGTCATTAGTTTAAGTTTTTCCTAAATCTGTCTTAATTAGCTTATAGAATTGCAAAATCTATTTCAGCTTATTTAAGTACTTAATTGTTGTTGATATATGCTTAATATTTCTTAGTAGTCTTAGTTAACATCTGGTTTTTAAAAGTTTTAGCTTAAAACAGTTTGAATCAAGTTAAAAAGTTAAAATTAGTTTTTAAAGGGGTGTTTGGTTTAAGTACTTTTATGGGTTAAAATTGTAATTTAACACTTAAGTCAGTTTAGCTTAGCTTAAATTAGTCCAAAGATTTAGTTTGTTAAAGTTTTTAAGTAGTAAACTATTTGATAAGGATTTTGAGAGTTGTGGTTTGAAACTGTTAAGTTATAGCTTATTCTAGTTGCTTGTTTGATTGTTCTTTGCTTATTGTTGCTTTTATGAAGGTTTTGTGTTTATTCATGTGTTAAAAGAGGTTAGAAACAAAGCTCTAAAGCCTGCAATTGTTGTTTTAAGTTTTTGCCAAAACTGTCATAGATTGCTAAGTGTTTATAAAATTTAAGAATGCTTTTTTCATTTGCTTATTTATTGCTTATCCTGAATTTTCAAACATCCTTTTTAAGTGTGATTATTGTTCTTTGAGTCTAAAGTCAATCTTTTGTAGTTATAATAGTCATAAGTGTTTGGAATTAAAGACTTCCTATACAAGATAAATGCTCTGAAGAACTTAGTACTTTAGTTGACAGACTTAGTACTTTAGATATAGTAGTACTGTTATACAATGGTTTAGTAGCTGGTCAGTTACAGTTATACTGGTTAGTTAGTATATTATGCTTGCTTATATGATATGTATGAAGATAAATTAGGAATAGATATGCAGGATCTCTGTATAATCTTCTAATGCATTTTTGGTAATCCTATTAGGGTTTTTCCATGGTGGTAATAAAAGGAACCCTTACACATAGGTAGATATAGATCATAAGATCCCAATATTCAGAGAATAAGAAGAAGAACACGATTAGTTATTAGGCAAAACATATAGTTGTTTTATGATTTGTTCAATATAGTGAAAGCTCTGTGTTTATTGTTTGATTGTTTCTTCTGAGTATATACAGATTAATTCCGCATAGTCTTTATATATACACCACAAGGTTTCTAATCTAGTTTAACCCGCGGTGGGTGCTTCAAGCAATTGAGCCATAGTCCGGGTATCATCCATCGGAGCTAGGGGAGGAGGTAGATTTTCAATTGGTTCTTCAAGATTAAATTGTTCAACAACATGTGGTGGGCCCTTATAACACCTCATGTTTTAGGTCATTGTATGACATTATGAAATTCACAATTTATTTTTAGGGTTTTACGCGTTTGCTCTTAAACCGTAAACGTTAAGTTAAATCGCGTAAACTGAAAATGATCATACAATGTAAACGGGCATTAAACAATTAAAAGTTTATATCCAACAAGAGTTATAATTTGAAAAAATTATTTAGAGTATAAATATTACATTTTGTTATCAATCATATTTTTATTGGTTACGTAAAATGCTTACGTTTCACGATAAAATGCGTTTAGGCATTCCCGAAAGTTCCAAAACCTAACTACGCCTAAACGAATACCCACGATTATACCCAATACCCAAAATAATAAATATAACATCACATGTATGTATATTGTGCCGAAATTTTCAAGTTATAAACCAAGAATTATCAACTTGCATAATATCTAGATATTAAGAAATATCTAGATATTTAAGAAATATCTAAGGAAATAAAATTCTTACACCATAATCAACTTGACTTCTTAACCTTATGCTAGGGTTAGAAAGTAACCATGGTTAGTTTATTAAGATATTTTCACTATATATATCAAGCATGTACTCTTCCTTTCTTAACACTTAACAAAATTTCACATTTTCTTTCTCTCTTCCTCTCCTAACCCACGGCTCAATAAGCTCACTTAAGCAAATCATACAAAATTTTTATACAATCCATACAACCCTTTACACATTAATCCTAAGGCATACTAAAGTGTTTTATGATTTTATAAAATACTACATTTTGGAAAAATAATATCTTAGGGGCTGTTTTATAATTCGAAAAATACATATATGTTTTATGATTTTATAAAATACTACATGTCACAAGGATCGATGGGTCATAAAGAACTCGAAAAACCGATTAATAACGAAGAAGATACGCCATTTACAAGTTTAAGATAGTTAATACTTTTATAAAACAATTTTTATAAAAAGTACTATTCACCACAGAAACTTATACTTTATAAACATCCATAATATGATAAAACTTTCAATTACGAGAACGTGCTCGAAAGAATCGCTAAAAACGGAGCTATAACGAATAAGATACGACAAAAACGGGTTTTACGTTAATTAAAACCTAAAAACGAGTAAAATAGCTGTTGTGAACAGTAAAAACACTATTCATCGCAGAATATCAAAAACTTGAAAATGTAATATTTTGATCACTCGTCTTACTACGAAGACGTGGACGTAAGAAACGCGAGCAACGGACTTAAAACGACCAAATTAGGTCATTTTTACGAAAAGTATATTTATAAACGTTTTCACTTTATAAATATTATTTTACTAAAACGATTAGTCGGTGATTATGCTATATAGAATATTGAGTGGTTATCAAAGTGCTATAATACTAGGGAGTTTCATAATGAGGCCTCTTCGGATGGCGTATCGACGAGTTGTTGGATTTACGATTTAAAGTGTCCTAACTCCTCGTACGTCATGTCATGACCTCTTTAATTATGATAGCCCGAACGATAGTACGATGTAACAACTATAAGATTATATTCAATGTTATTAATTAAAGTACTCGGTACTTATACGACCTTAATTTAAATAGGTTGCATCTAAACGTTTTGCGTGACGTTTTATCTGTGTTATTTGGACTATCAGTACTCAAGGTGAGTTCATAGCCCCACTTTTTACAGTTTTACTGATTTACTATTATTTGGGGTGAAAACATGCTTTGTTTTATAAATTGGACGCAAGTGTTTAAAGTATATTGATTATGTGTTTGCCTAAGTAGCGATAACCCTCCTGAGCCCATTATCATGAACTGTCAATTGCATAGATGTAGTTGTTAATTGCATTATGTGAGCGCGAATGTTATAAATAGATCTATTGGGATTAACCTCCCCGTTTGGGTGATTAGCTATCACCGGGAACGAACGTTGACCATGTCGGACTTAGATGTTGCGGGTTACAACATCTGTACGGGCAAAATAACTGCTAAAATAGCAAATATAGGTTGAGCTTCAGTGTCATGAGCTTAGTGCAACAGTAATCTGGTTTTGTGATTGTTGGCATATGTTGTAACATCACGGGAAAGTCTTGCGGTCCTGCATAATTTAAATACATAAACCTATGAATTCACCAACATTTTTGTTGACGTTTTAAGCAATGTTTTCAGGAGGTCAATAGGCACGATTGTGCAAGATGCATTGGATTAATTTTGGATGCACACTTAAAAGATTTATGTGATCCATATTTTGGGAATGTATTGTATGTCTTTTGTAATATAAACAAGACAAGTAAAGCTTATGGCTTTTGTTATTATGTCTTATAATTAAATCAAGTATCCAGTTTAAATGACTTTTTGTGGTCGTTCTTATACTATATCTGTGCTGTTGATCTTGAAGTAACACGCCCCGGATCCTTATTCCGCTGCGACCCATTTTGGGGGTGTTATATTTACCCAAACTTATGCCCTGCACCAAACAAACAGGTAACCCCTTTTCCCGCTCACTCCCCTATTGTTACTGTTCACCCTCCATCCCCAAAATTACACTTACCCTGAGGTTAAACCTACTTAAAACCCCTTCTAGAAGCCAAAAATGATGCAAGGGATGACGTTTTGGTGCCTGCTCGTTGGCAATCAATGCTACATTGGGGAATGATTCGTGGAAACATCCAAGGGTTGTGGATGGATTTAAGAAGCACAAAATTGATTAAAGGCCAGATGAAGCTACTTTTTCCTATCATACAAGAAAACCAGCCAAGGATATAGGTCCTTCCATCGGCTTATAATTGAGGGGCTTAACCATTGTGGTTTGGAGAGTTTTTTTAGAGTTTTTATTAAGTTTTTAGTATCTTTTAATGTAATTTTTATTCAAGTTTTAAAGCATTTTGTATTTCCTTTCCTTTGTAAAAGTTTAAGTTTTTAATGAAATTTTGAGGTTTGTGTTTTAAGTTTCTGTGTTTGATCATTTTATATAAGCTGTCAAGCTTTGAAAAGCTATGAAGCAGCTTGTAGATCTTACCTAAAAGCTTCACTAAGCTTTTTGATTCTTGAATCATGACTTAGTTTATTGTTTTAATATCTTTTATTTCCTGTTTTAATCATAAAAATCTAAAAAAAAATTACAATAAAAGATCACCCCTTAAAAAAAAAAAAAAAAAAAAAAAAAAAAAAAAAAAAAAAAAAAAATAAAAAAAAAAAAAAAAAAAAAAAAAAAAAAAAAACACCTCAGCTTCTTTGATGATAAGCTAGCTTAGGAGAGCTTATTGACCTCACTTGTTTGTCTTTGACAAGCTAGAGCTTGTAGATTTGAATTATTTACACTGTTTGAGCAAGGGTGTTTGTAAGTATTCATTTAAGTTTATAGTCTATTAAACTATTCAACTACTAGTGTGCTTTTTGCATGCTTATCTTTGCTTATTATGCTTATTTGTGATGTTTTATGCTTATTATATTGTCTTGTAGTTTAGAAGTCATTAGTTTAAGTTTTTCAAAAATCTTCTTACTATGACTTATCTACTTGCATAATCTGTTTTAGCTTTTTTAAGTGCTTATTCTGTTATTGATATATGCTTAATTTTTTTTTTTTTTTTTTTTTGTTATAATGTTTATTTATGCTTGTGGGCTTAACCCTTGTTTGAAACTGACCCAAGAGTAAAGATGCAATTTTGACCCAAGAGTTTGATGTTTGAAACTGTTAGTTTATAGCTTATTTTAGTTTCACCCTGCAAAAACAACACAAAAACAACAATAAGCAAAAGCACAATCAAATAAGCAACTAAAATAAGCTATAAACTAACTGTTTAGGTTTTTAAGTGTTAAATCTCATTTTCAAGGTGTTAAGAGTTTGATGTTTGAAACTGTTAGTTTATAGCTTATTTTAGTTGCTTATTTGATTGTGCTTTTGCTTATTGTTGTTTTTGTGTTTATGCATGTGTTAAAACAGGTTATAAACAAAGCTCTATAGCCTGCATTTGTTATTTGTGTTTTACCAAAACTGTCAAGTATTTGCTAAGTATTGAAAAAATTTGAGAAATAGCTTTTTCATTTGCTTATTGTTGCTTATCCTGAATTTCAAAATGCTTTTTGAGTGTTGATTATTGTTCTTTGAGGTCTAAAGTTAATCTGTTTGTAGGTTATATAGTCATAAGGATCTGTTTGTGTGCTTATTTTTAAGCTCAAAAGTGTGGTTTTGTTAAGATTGCAAAAGTTATCAAAAATTTGTCTAAGTGTTGAGTCAGTGTGAGATAGCCTTTTCATGAAGCTTTTTAAGTGCTTATTTGAATTTCAAAATGCTTTTTCTTTGTTGCTTATTGTAGCTTTTTGGCCATTCTTCTTAGTGGTATAAGCCACTAAGCCATAAGGATCCTTTTTCTAGCTTATTTTTAAGCTAGAAAAGTCCCTATTGGCCTTTTGCTTATCAGTTTTGGCCAAAAGGCTCATTTGCTTATTTAAGCTTATTTGCTTATTTATTTTGCTTATTTAGGTTTAGTGTTGCTCATTCGGATAGGTTTAGCTTAGTTCAGCTTATTTGCATTAGGATAGAGCTTATTTAAGCTTATTTTCATTCTAGCTTAAATTTTTTAGTGTTAAAACTCTTTTGTTAATCTGTCATTTTCTAGCTTATTCTAGCTTAACCTCTTTGCTTATTTTTGTTTGTTTATGCTTATTAGGTATAGCTTTTTAGTTATTTTCAGCTTATTAGCCCTTCTTCTAGCTTAATAGCTTAAAAAGCCCAACAATTAGCATTTTCGTAGCTTAGTGAAGTTTAGGCTTATTCTTTCCTTAGACAGCTTATTCAGTGCTTATTCGTGGTTAATAAAAAAGGTTGTTTTACAAAAGTTGCTTATTTTTAATCCCTCTAAAAAGTTATAAAAAAATGGCTTGTAAAAAACATTTGGGAATTGGGGGAAGTCAAGGGTGAGCAGGACTCGAACCCGAGACCTCACCCCTATTTGACCAAACGTTTTATAAACACCACACACACTACCAACTCGCCCTTGGGGACTTTTTCAGTTTAAGTTTGCAAAATTTATTCTTTATAGTAGTTTTAGGCTTTTTAGTTCATAAGCCGTTTTCGGCTTATTTCACTGCTTATTTGATAAGCTGTTTTCACAAACTTATTTTTATTAGATCCCTCATTGTTCAAGCTACTTTTGCTATTTTTTCAGAATTTTTATAAATAGTTTAGTATTTTTAAACATTTTATTTCATTAAAATCGTTTTTAATTCATAAAGAATTATAAAAAAGTCTAAAAAATATAATTCTTTTTTAGAAAATTTTATTTTAACATTTAGAACCTAGGAAAATTATATTTGCTTTCGTAGGGTTAAAATTGCAAAATTTTGTTTTTTAAAGAACGGGATTGAATCAAGCCCTAATCACTTTCGTTTTTAGTCTAGTTTTCTTTGTTCTAGCTTTTTAGTTAAATAAGACTTATAAAACCCAAAAAGATCAATTTGACTTAATTTTGATAATTTAGGGTTTTTAGGTCCCGTTTAGGATTCTCGTTTTGCGTTTTTAGTTAAAATTTGTCTTACCTTAATTATTTTTTTTTTGCCTTAATTTTCTCGTAGTTTTAGATAACCAATCATAATCTTGTTCCATTCAAGCATGATTTTAAAAGGACTTTCGATCTTTCAATTGTATTCTCGTTGGGGCTACGCCGATGAATCATACTTCGGATTATATAATTGTGATTTTTTTATTCTTACCCTCATTATTATATATTTATATATATATATTTATATAAATATATATATATTATTATATATAAATATTATATATTTATAGATATATATATATATTATATATATATATACTTTTAAAAAAGGTGTGATTCTAAAATTGATAAGTTTTTGACGCGCTGCAGGGAGGATTGTTTTACGATTGTTGATGCCGTTTGACATATTTGTGTTTGAAAATCCTCCCGTGTGAAGTTTTTTGGTTGATTTTCATATAAAAAATATTTATTATAACCAAAATATATTTATTCCCCCCCTTTTATTAGTTAATTAATAAATTAAAACAAGAAAAACCCAAAAAATAAAAACATTGTCCATAAAAAGAAATAAAATAAAAAATAAAAATCCCAAGTTGGTAAAAGAACACCAACATATAATACTTTCAACTGAAGTATTATCCATTAATAAGTTCCCGAACCAAAGATCAAAAACTTACCTTTTGTGTCTCTCGCGAGGTACGGCTCACCTTTTAAAGTTAAACAAACTCCTTTGTGCGTTTTTCTTTTAGAGAGTTACCGAGAAGCGAGTTGATTATTAGGTTTAAGTGTCTTATCTCATTGTCCGTTATTAAAATTTATTGTGAATACATTGTTGAAAAAACCAAAAAAAAAAATAAGAAAAAAAATAGTATAAATTTTCTTTTTACATTTTAGTGCATGCGCACTCGTTCTCAATCTCGTAATTCTATCCGTCAACGACAACAAGTCCCATCGACTTTTGTTGAACCGTTCAATCTTGTGGAACCTATTGAAAATCAAGCTCCTCTCATAGTTACGATGGACGATACTCGTACTATGGCTCAATTGCTCGAAGCACCCACCGTGGGTTACGAGGATGCCATCGTTGTGCCCGAAATCACCGCGGACAACTTTGAGCTTAAGCACGGTTTGCTTACCCTCGTTCAAAACAAACAATTCTTCGGACATGACAAAGAAGACTATGCTCATATGTTATTTCAACAAGATCACTGTACGGGATGAAGTTCTCGAACATCCTGGAGTACGTCGATAAAGCTTAGCTTTTCCCATTTTCCCTCGAAGGGTGCAGCCCGGCTTTGGCTTGAAAGAACCCCCTCGACGATTCTTACATTGGGATGATCTGATTTGAAATTCATCAACAAAATTTTCCCTTTTCCAAAAACTAAATATTAGAAATGAAATCACGAGCTTTCAACAACGATTTGATGAACATTTTTACGAGGCATGGGGCCCGATTTCAACGATTTCTTCGAGCATGCCCATCATGGGGGATTCTTCGGAGTTACATCAACTGTTTACTTTCTAAAATGCTTTGAACTCTAATGATCAAGGATTCATTGAATTCCGTCGAGGGGTGTAAACTTTTTGGATAAAATGTCTCGTGAATGCTAAGAATCATCGAGAGCAATCCAAGTTCGTACTTCAGTAACAAACCGTTGTTTCCAACGTGAGTTCGGAACTCTTCACCCCCGGTCTCTCTCCGTTGTTGTCGAACTTAAACGAATAAGGTGAAAGCTTATTCTCGTTAAGAAAACCCAAGTCCTATTCCCGTCAAAGCGGCCGAGGAAAGTTGTGTTACTTGCGGTGGTACTCATTCTTACCAAAATTGTCCCGCCACCGATGGCAACGTTAATCGTGACAATATTCAAGAATATGTTTCCCAAGCCGCCGCAGCTAATTTCAATCAAGGAAATACGGGTTCCGAGCCCCGATTGCTAATCAAAATTCGACTCTCCCGGTATTTCTCTCCGTTCAAAACCAAGGAAATAACAAAAATGTTACAACCAAAAATTGGGGGACTAATTACAACCAAGGCCAAAATTATGACCCCGATAATCAAACCCCCGGTTCACCAAGCTCCACTTACAAGCTCCGGCTCCGCAAACACAAGGTGTGACAAAAGACAAATTTTGAAAGCTATCAGGGCTTATGATGCAGTTATGAGAACTGGCAGACCAAAACCAAAACTTGCAAATTAAATGACAATTAACAGGACTTGCTTTCCAAATTCGTGAATTTCAATACCGCTTCTACTTCAGGTTCAAGGACACTCCCTAGTAATACCATTATTAACCCGAAGGTAGATTTGAAGGGTATTACCACCGATAGCGGTGTTGCTTATTCGTGGACCACGATACTACTATACTTTTTCTCCTCCTAAAGTAGTGGAACGTGAAACCGAGGTGACAAAGGACACGGTGCCTCCTACTAATAACGGAAGTACCAAAGACGTCCAACCTCCGGTTGTCCAAATTCAACCCCAAGTACCAAATTCTGAACCCGTTGTTACTCCCGTTAGTGCTCCGATACCTAACTTGAAATCGTCGATTCCGTATCCTTCGAGACGTAATGATGAAAGGCGCCGTGAAAAAGCTAACGACCAAATTGAGAAATTCTACGAAATCTTTAAAGATTTGAGTTTCGAAATTAGCTTAACGGATGCTTTGATTCTTATGCCAAAATTTGCCTCGACTCTTAAAGCCTTAATTGGAAACAAAGAAAAATTAAGTGAAATGGCTAGAACTCCGTTGAATGAGCATTGCTCGGCGGTCATCCTCAACAAGTTACCCAAAAAACTTGGAGACCCCGACAAATTTCTCATACCGTGTGATTTTCCCGGAATGGATGAGTGCTTAGCCTTGGCCGATCTTGGCGCTAGCATAAATCTCATGCCATTATCCGTGTGGAAAAAGCTTTCTCTTCCGGAGCTCACTCCTACTTGTATGACTCTTGAACTTGCGGACCGTTCGATTACCCAACCGATCGGTATCGCCGAAGATGTCTACCTAAAAGTAGGAAAGTTCAAATTCCCGGCCGACTTTGTAGTCGTAGACTTTGATGCCGATCCCCGAGTACCCCTAATTCTTGGGAGATCCTTCTTAAAAACCGGACATGCTTTGATTGATGTGTACGAAGGAGAATTAACTCTTCGTGTCGGAAAAGAAGCCGTAACATTCAATCTTGACCAAACTTCGAGATACTCCTCTAATTACGATGATATGACGGCAAACCGAATCGACGTCATTGAAATGGCTTGTGAGGAGTATTCTCAAGAAGTTCTCGGTTTCTCCGATGTGATCGCGAGTGGCAATCCCACTCCTTATTATGACCCGATCGTTTCTACCTCTTCTCCGACTCTCACTCCCTTCGGGGATAGTGATTTTCTTCTTGAGGAAGTCGATGCTTTCCTCGCTCTTGAAGATGATCCAACTTCACCGGAAGTTGATGACTCTTACTATGACCCGGAGGGGGATATTCTTCTTCTTGAATCATTTCTCAATGATGATCCATCATTACCCCCTCCCACTCAAGGAAATTATTTGCCTGAAATTCGAAAAGAACTTAAAGTTTGTGAAGCTAAAACTGATAAATCTTCAATTGATGAACCTCCCGAAGTCGAACTCAAGGACTTACCTCCTCATCTCGAATACGCATTTTTGGAAGGTGACAACAAGTTTCCCGTCATAATTGCTAAAGACTTGAGTGTCGAGGAAAAAGCCGCTCTCATAAAGGTTTTGAAGTCACACAAGCGAGCCATCGCTTGGAAACTCTCCGACATCAAGGGTATTAACCCGGAATTTTGTACTCACAAGATTCTTATGGAAGAGGACTACAAACCGGCGGTTCAACACCAAAGACGGGTGAATCCAAAGATCCACGATGTCATCAAAAAGGAGGTTGAAAAACTTCTTGACGCCGGATTAATTTACCCGATCTCGGATAGTCCTTGGGTAAGCCCCGTACATTGCGTACCGAAAAAAGGTGGTTTTACCGTTGTTGAAAATGATGAAAATGAGTTAATCCCGACTCGATTGGTTACGGGTTGGCGTGTATGCATTGACTACCGAAAGTTAAATGAAGCCACCCGTAAAGACCACTTTCCACTACCGTTTATGGATCAAATGCTCGAGAGATTAGCGGGAAACGAGTACTATTGTTTTCTCGATGGTTTCTCGGGTTACTTTCAAATTCCCATCGACCCTCATGATCAAGAAAAGACAACATTCACGTGTCCTTACGGAACGTTCGCCTACCGTCGCATGCCTTTTGGCTTATGCAATGCACCGGGCACGTTCCAAAGGTGTATGATGGCTATCTTCATGATATGATCGAAAAAACGATAGAAGTCTTCATGGACGACTTTTTGGTCTTTGGGAATTCATTCGGAAATTGCCTCTCTTATGTAGACAAAATGCTTCAAAGGTGCGAAGACACCAATCTTTGTCTAAATTGGGAAAAGAGTCATTTTATGGTTAAGGAAGGCATTGTCCTTGGCCATAAGATTTCCAAAAATGGGATTGAGGTCGATAAAGCCAAAGTCGATGTGATTGCTAAGTTACCTCATCCCACCACCGTCAAGGGTGTTCGGAGTTTTCTCGGTCATGCCGGTTTCTACCGACGGTTCATTAAGGATTTTTCCAAAATTTCCTGACCGATGACTCATCTTCTTGAGAAGAATACTCCGTTCATCTTCTCCAATGAATGTATTCAAGCTTTTGAAACGTTAAAGAAAAAACTTACCGAAGCTCTAATCTTGATTGCCTCAGACTGGGACCTACCCTTTGAACTTATGTGCGATGCAAGAGACTTTGCCATATGTGAAGTCTTAGGGTAACGTCATGAAAAACACTTTAGGCCTATACACTATGCCAGTAAAACAATGAACGAGGCGGAATCGCATTACACCACGACGGAGAAAGAAATGTTAGCCGTGGTGTATGCCTTCGAAAAATTCCGGTCTTACCTCGTCTTGAACATAAGCATAGTGTATACGGATCACTCCGCCCTATAATATCTCTTTGCTAAAAAAGATTCCAAGGCAAGATTGCTCCTGTGGGTTCTCCTCCTTCAAGAGTTCACATTCAAAGTAATTGACACAAAAGGAGCCGAGGATCTCGCGGCCGATCATCTTTCCCGATTAGAAAATCCTTATGAAAATGTGTTCGACCCAAAGGAGGTAAATGAAAAGTTTCCTCTCGAGACACTTAATATGGTGACTTTTCGTGGTGACTCAAGTACCCCGTGGTTTGCCGATTATGCAAATTACCACGCGGGGAATTTCATTGTTAAAGGGATGTCGTCCTAGTCCAAAGAGTAATGAGCCTTTTCAGGATGTTAAAACACTACTTTTGGGACGACCCTATTTAGTTCAAAATATGTTGCGGATTCAATGATCCGGAGGTGGTGTTGCAGGCCAAGAAGCTGTTCATCCTCACAGCTTGCCCCATCGTGACCCCACGAGGACGTTACTGGGCCAACTTACACGCCAAAACGGTTTTTGACTCGGGATTTTATTAGCCCCACGAATTACCGTGATGCCATGACTTGGTCACCCATGTGACAATTGTCAGCGTCAAGGAAAATTTTAGCAACTTGATGAAACGACCACAATCATCTAGGTCCATAGGTTTTAAACATGCTAAAAGTCAACACAAAGGTTGAGTGAAATCATAGGTTTATCGGTAAAAAGGGTGGACCACAAGATCGAAGTAATAGTAGACTCTGAAACACATTCAGTAGTCCAAAACGTTTATTATTGCACTAAGCTCATGACCCCGAATCCTTAACTAGATTTGTGCCCCAATCAGAATATAGGATGCTTGCCAACAACCTAACACCTCTTAATGTTAAATGCGCCTTGATCAAACTAGCGACCCAAGGAAAGGTGGGGATTGCCAGTCCCGATAGATCTATCCACAACACTCGTGCTTACTACAATAGCAATTAACGGTTCATGATTAATAGGGACTTCACGGCAATAAGGTAACTTAGCAATAATATTCAGGCAGTAATCTGGATAGCATATACTTTGTAAACACTTTGAAAACACTTAGAAAAACACTTGTGTCCAATAGTAAAACAAGTATTATAATTCACCCCATAGATTTTGTAAAACAATCACATAGTAAAAAGGGGGCTATGAACTCACCTCGAGTGAATGGTAATCAACAAGTATTCACAATATAAAAATGCGTCACGAAGGAATCCAAAGGCAACCTAATCCAATATAGGTCGTATAAGTACTAAACACTTTGATTATTTATAGGTCGTATAGCTCATGATTACTATCGTTGGGCTATCATAATTTAAGAGGTCAGGTAGTGGGCGTATGAGGAGCTAGGACAACTTTAAATGTAAATCAACAACTCGTCGATACGCCACCCCGAAGAGGCCTCATTATGAAACTCCCTAGTAATATAGTACTTTAATTTTAACTACTACCACTATAATTTATACTATGCTTATATCACCATCTAATCGATTTCAGTGAAATCATATTTAGAAAGTAAAACGTTATATAATGTATAATTTAGTTTAAACTGGCGTAAACTTCTTGTTTTAAGTTGTTTCTTACGTCACTCATCGTATTAAGACGAGTTATCAAAATATAACATTTGCAAAATATGAGTTTTCTGATGAATAGTGATTTTTACTGTTCATAACAGTTATATGTTTATTTTTATAGATTTAGTTATCGTAAATCTGCTTAATATCTTAATTATGGGGGTGATTTTGACTGCGTTTTTAGCGATTTCTTTCGAGCAGTCTTCGTTATTTAAAAGTTTTATCGATTTATTGATGTTTTAAAAGTATAAGTTTCTGTGGTGAATAGTAACTTTTATAAAAATAGTTTTATAAAAGTATATATTTAACGTAAACTTGAAATCGTCGTATCTTTTTCGTTATAAATCGGTTTTTCGAGTTCTTTACATGCCCACGATCCTTGTGACATGTAGTATTTTTATAAAACATAAAATCCATGCTTAAAATTTCGGACCAAAACAGCCCCTATATATCTTTTTGAGTTTATTTATATAACTTTGTTTTTATATACTTCTTAACTACTTAAATTACCACAAGGCCTTTATAACTCTCAATATACTATGTCTTATATATTATAAAGTTCATTTGTCCATATTTTGTCCAAGATCAACAAGTCCTCTTATTACATGAAATCATAAGCTTTCTTAAGTACACTTTTAACCCCAAACCACCCCCCATAAACTTATACCAACTTTTTATACTTAACCCATGAGTGTACAAGACTTATATTCCTTTTATAACTTCATAATAACATCCATATAACATGTGTATAAGTTTATAAAATCATGTTTACAAGAAAAATCCATTTTTACAAGTTAAACATATCCTAATGGTGATTTAACTATATAGAACTCATATATGCATAAAATGATAAATGTAAAGACATAAAGGGTTTTAGATAACCTTATGGTGATGTAATATGATAACCAACACAATCCAAACCCTTGTTTAGATTATAAACCAAAGCTTGCAAGATCTTGAAACCCTAAACCCTAATCTTCTATTTTTCTTGTTTAACACTTGTAAAGGTTTAACCAAACCTTCAAACCATCTTAGTAGGTCTTAGATATGTTGTGTGTATGCTTGTATAAGTGGTAGAAAAATTTGTATGGGTTAGTATAGGGGGAGGGTTTGAGCCGTGGCTATGTAGAGTGAAAGAGAGAGTGTTTTGTAAAATTTTCACCAAGGAAATGAAGAGTGTGTGTTTATTTTTCTAGTTGCTAGCTTATATACTCTAAGGACTTAGTTAAGATCATGTCTAGGTTCATGAAAGACACCATGAGGGTTTCAAGGAAAGTCTTGGTCAAGGTATGGGCTTTGCTTGCAAAAGTCATAAGGTTTAATTGAAATGTGTTGTACAATGTCAAGTTGTAAGATTTTTAGATATTTTTCTTGTATAAACCCACCTATATCCGGCCATATACATGTATATATGATGATATTTTTCAATTTAGGTATTGGGTATAATTGTGGGTATTTGTTGAAGCGTAGAAAAGTTTTGGTGCTTCCGGGTATGCCTAAATGTATTTAATTGCGAAACGTAAACGTTTTACGCAACCAATAAAAATAAAATATAAAAAGTTGATTATTACTTTCGTAAAAATAATATATTGCTTGCTTGACGAAAACTTTAATTCGTTTGGTGTCCGTTTACGTTAATTGTTGATTTTTAGTTTACGCGATTTTACTATATAATGAGAATTAAAAGTAAACGCGTACGAGAAAAAAAATAATTAGTAAAATAGATGACTAGAATACCTGGAAAATATGAAAAGTTAAATGATGCACTTTGGGCCTTCCGTACAGCTTACAAAACACCCATCGGGTGCACCCCATACAAGCTCGTATACGGAAAGGCATGTCATCTACCGATTGAGCTCGAGCACAAAGCCTACTGGGCCTTGAAGCATGAAAACTTTGACCTTGAGATCGCGGGTGTACGTAAAGTTCAACTCAATGAACTTTGTGATCATGCCTATGAGAACTCTTTAATCTATAAAGAGAAGACAAAGAGGATCCATGACTCAAAGATCAAAAACCGCGTTTTCAACGTCGGTGATCAAGTCCTCCTCTTTAACTCTCTATTGAAGATATTATCGGGCAAGTTGAAATCCCGTTGGTCCGGACCATTCACCATTACCCATGTCTTTCCATATGGCACCGTTGAGTTATCCTAAAACTCCAGACCAAATTTCAAGGTGAACGGTCATAGAATTAAGCACTACTTTGGAGGGGACGTACCAAAATTGGTTGTCCCAGATCCCCAAACCTTCCCTAAGGACAAATGAATTCGGGGATTGGGTCAAGCTTAGTGACCCTAAACAAGCGCTTCGTGGGAGGCACCCCATGCTTATCCATTCTATCTTCTTTGTATTTGCTAATATGTGTTTTTGTTGTTGTGAGGAGACTCACCTCTTCCATTCTTGTTTGCTTGTGTTTTTGTGATGAATTCCAAGAATTGTCCCCAGATTTTTAAAGCCTCTTGTGCTCGCGGTTTTGTCGTTCGATCACAAGAGCTTCACATCCCCAGCTTCATTTGGGAAATCCAATATTCTAATCAATCGACTAACGTTTATCTTAAAGCATACTTAATAAACGGCTTAGGATTTACGTAGAGACCCTTCTTAAAACATTGAGGACAATGTTTAATTCTAGTATGGGGGGATCTATCGATTTGATTGTGCCTGCAGCTGTTGTTTTCGAGTAATCCCGTTTTTACCACCAAAATTTCAAAAAAAAATGAAAAAATTTAAAAAATTTAAAAAATAAAATAAGTGTTTTGTCATAATTTTCACTTTCCTACTGGGTAGAATAAGAATAATTTTTGACTTGATCGAGCGTGTTGAGCTCTAGCTTGTTCCTTAACTTTTAGGCTAAGCGTTCGCGAAAATTCGCGAAGAACAAACAATGATAGAGTTGATTATGAGTTGGATGCTAAACAAGGATTAGTTGGAAATCTTAAGAGCTCATGTATGTATGTGGCTTTTTCTCCCATAAAGCTTCTAAACGGGATTATTAATAAACGTGCTATTTTGGAGGACTAAACAAAAGCAACATTTTTAGTGTCTAATATAGCAAAAATTTTAGTCTTAGTTCAAACTTATACTTGAATTTTTCAAAAAGAAGTCTTCTCTATATAGTATATATATATATATATATATATATATATATATATATATATATATATATATATATATATATATATATATATAAATTAAAAATAATAAAAAATGATGAAAAATGAAAAAAAATATAATAAATATAAACTGTGGGCTGATAAAAGTTTGCTGCATCTTGCCGGCTCACAACCGATGTTACAACCTTCTACGAAATGGCCTATATATAGTAAGAATAAAAATCCGAGACTGATAAAAGTTTGTTGCATCTTGCCGGCTCACAACCGATGTTGCAGCCTTCTAAAAGGTCGAGGGTTACAATTGCATCAATGTTATGTTTAATATTAAGTGTGAATTAATAAATAGATCTCTTTTTGTTAAATTTAAATATGCTTTTGAACTTTGACTATTTCATTTTAAGTTTTTAAATAAGCTATGTATATACGGGAAACCTAAGAGTTTTTGAAACCTAAGGTCCGTGAGTCCCGATACTAGTCTCTGTGGGGTGTCAAAAGCCTGGTCACTTAGCCGCAAGGTTGGGATGTGCCGAGATGAAAGTCGCTACATGGGATGATCTCGCCTTCAAACTTATTATTCTCGGGTGGAACGTGAAGCATAGAATTTTGCAAAACGTTGATCCATGGTTGAAATTCAAAATAGCACATTCACCTAAGATATAATAATTGTCGGGAGTGAAAAGTTCACAAGTTGCAAATATGAGTAGTGTTAGCATCTTAACTGATATTTAACTGTGATTTCGTTTTAAGCTTGGTTTGGAGCGAGTGAAAAGTCGGGGACGATGAATTTATCCTTTTTGGGGCATTCTCGGATCGAAATGCATCTTGTTCTATGATCCCTAACGGTTATGAAAATAACGAAAGTCAAATAAGTTAGTTAGTTGCTTAAAAAGAAAAGTACAAAAAAATGAGAAAAAGGAAAAATACAAAAAATATGTGTAGGAATAAGAGTATAAAAATGGTAAAAATAGGGCTTCTCTAAACTCTTGATTCTTTAATTCCTCTCGATGAACACTTTGCTACTTTTCGTGGTAATTAGTCGAGGGGGGATCAAGATTCTTAATTTTCTAAGTACTCTCTTATAAGCATTGCGTGAGGACACGCAATATCTTAGTATGGGGGATTTTGGTATGTGTTTAATTACACATACATTTGACCTCTAAAACCGGACTTAAATGACTAAAAACGTACCAAAAATACATTGTATTTGTATGTTTTGCATTTGTATTGTGCAGGTAACAGATATCTAAGAAAAGGACAAAAATAGAAGCCAAATCGACAAAACCGAGCACGAGAACAGAAAGAGCGTGTCAAAGCCAAAAGTCAACAAAAAGTCAAAGTCAAATCAAGTCAAAGTCAACAACGGGAAGTGGATTTGGAAAGAGCATCGAAAACCAAACCCAAAAACCTAAACTGCCAAAATTGGGCCCACCCGTACCCACCTAGTGGGCCCGGGACAGCCCACTTATATCTTATAACTCTTAAACCATAAATAAAACCCCAAGTCCTTTTAATACCATAACCGGCCCAATTAACCAAGCCCAACAATCCCCTTATAACACCCGTTACCCTTTATAACACCCCCGTTAGTCCTTAAAAAGGACTAATGGTGCAAACATAAATATAACTCCAAGGACCAAAGTTGTATCACCAAAGGACTATACTTGCAATACAATGTATAACTTTCAGGGACCTTTCCTGACATTATCCAAACTTCAAAATAACCCGGGAACACTGTTCATCTTCTTTAGTACCATGTCTCCATTACCCGCCAAATTCACCCCAACACTGTTCCCCTTTCTTCTCCACTTTGTCTACACACCCCACACCTTATCCTACCAATTGCCACCTTGGCAATCCATTGCATTTCTATTCACAAATAAAGACAAAGATTTGATGGACAAGATCATTGAGCTTGGGGACTACTCAAAATAGAGGGCTAAGATTGATTTGAGACATCTCTCACACAAGAAACACAAGCTTGTGCCCTCTCAGCAAAGAAGCACAAGACCTAGAACCTTCCTTCGATTAGTATAAATAAGCTCCTTTGTAAGCCATTGAGGCACTTAGTCTTTTTACCTAACTTTTTAGTTTTCAACTTATATTTTAATGTTTTCTAGTTTATTGTAATCTTTTTTAAAGCCTTATACTGATTTATAAAGTTTAATGAAAAATTGAGTTTTTATGTTATAATCCTGTTTCTAAGTTAAAGTTTATTATGTTTTAAAACTGTTTCACAAGCTCACAAAAGCTCTTTTTACAACTTTCTTAAGCTGTTAACTTAAGCATTGTAAGTTTTTCCATAACTTATAAAGCTTAAGTCCTAGTTCACTAAAAATCACTCAAAAAGCTCAAATGGATGAAAAGCTTACAATGGAAGAGCTTATGGGATTTACTAGCTTGTTTTATACAAGCTAGAGCTAGTAGATAAGCTCTTTTGAGCTCATTTTCCCTGTTTAAGCAAGGGCCTTTGTAAGTTTCCTTTTTTTTCCAAGTTTTAGCTTATTTCACTGTAGCATTGCTTATTTACTACTTATTTGTGCTTATTTATGCTTGCCTATGTTAGTTTTATGCTTATTGTCTTTGTTTAATGCTTATATGTCTTTTATTTAAGTCTTTGTTCAAATCTGTCAAGTATTGCCTTTGAATCTGCTTAATTTTCTCTTGCTTATTTAGTGCTTATCTTTGTATGCCTTTTGCTTATCTATGCTTATTATTGCCTACTTTTCATCTGTTTTCACCAAACTTTGCTTAAAACCTTGGAATCCAAGCTAAAAATTGATATTAAAAGTTTAAAGGGGTGTTTGGCTTAAGGGTGAAAATGGGTCAAATGATTTAAAAAACCATTTGGGTCACTAAGTCATATTTAACTAGCTTAATTTAGTAGTCTTAATCTGTTTTTGAGGTTTTCAAGGTTTAAAAGTTCATTTTAAGGTCTTATGCAAAGGATGCTTGAAACTGTGACAATTTTGGTATACAAATCAGTTAATTTGGTTTGATTTTTGCGTATTGAGTGTTTGAGATTATTTTTTATGCTTCTCTAACTGTTAAAAACAAGTTTTGAACCAAAACATTAGGTCTACAATTGTTGTTTTTGCATTTGTCCAAATCTGTCAATTTTTAACAAAGTATTGAAAACAGAAGAAACAGCTTTTTCACTTGATTATTGTGGCTTATTCAAAATTTCAAACTCTCTTTTGAATCTTGTTACTTGTTCTTTGAGGTAAAATCTAAATCTGTTTGTAGGTTATATAGTTATAAGGATCTGTTTAGGTGCTTATTTTTAAGCTCTAAATTGATATTTTGTTAAGATTACAAAAGTTTGCAAAAATTTGTCTAAGTGTCAAAACAGTGTGAGATAGCTTTTTCATGAAGTTTTTTAAGTGCTTATTTGAATTTCAAACTGCTTTTTCATTGTTGCTTATTGTAGCTTTTTGGCCTAACTTTTTAGTGGTATAAGCCAATAAGCCATAAGGATCTGTTTCCTAGCTTAAAAATAAGCTAGAAAATAGCCCTTAGGCTGTTACTTAACAGTTTTGGCCCAAATAGTTATTTGCATTTTTTATGCTTATTAGGTTTTTTTTTTGCTTTATTCTAGGTTTAGTTTAGCTTATTAGGTTAGTTTAAGCCCAATTTAGCTTATTTCTTTCAGTTTAGAGCTTATTTTAGCTTATTTGCCTTTTAGCTTAGAATTTGTTTTTTTTAGTATAAATGCTTATTGATTTAATTCTATCTTTCATAGCTTATTTTGCTTGATTATTTTTGTTCTTAAATGCTTTTAGATATAGCTTAATGTTCATGTCTTAGTTATTCGAGTTTGCATTATGCTTAGTATGACTTAGCTTATTATGTCACCTTGCACAGCTTATGTTGTGCTAATTCTTGATTATAAAAAGTAGCTTTTGTTAAAATTGCTTATTTAGTGTTGTTTTAAAAATTTGTAAAAAAAAATTAAAAAGTAAACTAAAAACATTTGGGAATTGGGGGTAGAAAGGGTGAGCAGGACTCGAACCCAGACCTCTACCCAATTCAACCAATCTGTTTTTTTACACACACTCCCTATTACCACTTCCGCCCTTGGGACATTTTTCAGTTATGTTTTGCAATAATAATTTTTGTATACACGTTTATGACTCTTTGGCTTATAAGGCCATTTTTTGGATTATTTCACAGCTTTATGTGATAAGTGTTTTCCACAGCTTATTTTTATTGAGTCTACACTTTTCAAGCTATTTTGCTAATTTTTTCAGATTTTTTTTTAAATAGTTTAGTATTTTAAACATTTAATTTCATTGAAAATTGTTTTTAAATTCATAAAAAATTATAATAAAGTCAAAAAAATATAATTCTTTTTTTTGAAAAATTTTTCTTTAACATTTAGGGTTTCTTTGGGAAAATTAGGATTTGCTTTGTAGGGGTTAAAATTGCATAATTTATTTTTTTAAAGAACGGGATTGAATCTCATTCACGTTTTTAGTGTTTTTAAGCCCTAGTCACTTCCATTTTTGGTCTAGTTTTCTTTGTTCTAGCATTTTAGTCAATTAAGACTTATAAAAACCAAAAAGATAATTTTAGGACTTAATTTTGATAATTTAGGGTTTTTAGGTCCCGTTTAGGATTCCCGGTTTGCGTTTCTAGTTTAAATTTGTTTTGCCCTATTTATTTTTTTTAGTTTAAGGGTTTGCCTTAATTTTCCCATAGTTTTAGATACCCAATCATAATTTTGTTCCATTCAAGCATTGATTATCATAACGACTCTCGACTTTCAATTGCATTCCTCGTTGGGGATAACGACCCGGGAATCATACTCCTGGTTTACTATAATTGTGAATTTTTGATTCTTATCCTTATATTTATATATTTTATATTTATATATATTTATATTTTAAAGCGTATAATCAAAATCAATCAGTTTTTGGCGCTGTTGCCGGGGAGGATTGTATACGATTGTTGAGCCGTTTGACAATTTATGTTTGAAGATCCTTCCATGTGAAGTTATTTTGCTTATTTTCTTATAAAAAAAATATACAAAAACAATTTTCATTTCTTTTATTAGTATATATAATATAAAAAAAAATCAAAAAATCAAAAAATTAAAAAAATTGTCCATAAAAAGAAATAAAATTCCACCATAATATAATACTTCAATTGAGTATTATCATAATATGTTACCCGTACCATATGATCAAAACTTACTTTTGTTGGTCTCTCCGAGGTATCGGTTCACCCTTTGAAAGTTTTAACACTATAAGAGGGGTATAAGGCGGGTTGTTCTAGGAACTACGCCTAAGGAGAAAGGTTTTTAATAGCTTCGCGCTTTCCTACTCCTCCGCTCCTTTGTGCGTTTTTCTCTTTAAAGAGTTACGAGAAGCGAGTTGATTATTAGGTTTAAGTGTCTTCATCTCCTTTTACATTATTTAAAATATATTGTGGAAGACATTGTTGAAAAAACAAATTTATATAAAAAAAAAGAAAAAAAAAAAAATTCAGTATAATTTTCTTTTTAAATATTTAGTGCATTGCGCACTCGTCTCAATCTCGTAATTCTAACCGTCAACAACAACAAGTCCCACCGACTTTTGTTGAACCATTCAATCTTGTGGAACCAATTGAAAGATCTCCCGTAGTTACGATGGACGATAATCGTACTATGGTCTAATGTTCGATGACCCATTCGGAGGTTACGAGGATGCCATCGTTGTTCTCGAAATCACTGCGGACAACTTTGAGCTTAAGCACGGATTGCTTACCCTCGTTCAAAACAAACAATTTTTTGGACATGACAAAGAAGACCCTCATGCTCACATTCGATATATCGACAAGATCACTTCTACGATGAAGTTCCTGAACGTCCCGAGTACGTCGGTTAAGCTTATGCTTTTCCAATTTTCCCTCGAGGGTGCTGCCCGGATTTGGCTTGAAAAAGAACCCCCTCGATCGATTCTTACATGGGATGATCTTGTTTCGAAATTCATAAACAAATTCTTCCCTCCTTCTAAAACAACAAATCTTCGAAATGAAATCACGAGATTTCAACAACGATTTGATGAAACTTTTTACGAGGCATGGGACCGATTCAATGATCTTCTTTGGGCATGTCCACATCATGGATTTTCAGAATTACATCAACTCGATACATTCTATAATGCTTTGAACTCTAATGATCAAGATTCGTTGAATTTATGACGCGCGGTGTACCTTTTTGGATAAAATAGCCTCGTGATCATTAAGATATTGAGAGCAAATCCAAAGTTGTAATTCACGCAACAAACTGGTTGTTGCCAAAGTGAGTGCGAGCACTTCTACCCTCGGTATTTCTCCCGATGTTACCAAACTTAAAGATATGGTGAAAGCCTTACTTCTCGATAAAAAAAACCAATCTCAAGCTTCCGCTCCCGTAAAAGCGGTTGAGGAAAGTTGTGTTACTTGCGGTGGAGCTCATTCTTACCGAAATTGTCCCGCCACCGATGGCAACGTTTATCGTGACAATATTCAAGAATATGTTTCCCAAGCCGCCGCTGCTAATTTCCAAAATTTTTTTTTTTTTTCTAGTAAATACGGTTACCGAAGCCCCGATTGCTAAATCAATTTCGATCCTTCTCGGTTTTCCCTCAGTTCACAACAAATCAAGGAAATAGCCAAAACTGTTACAACCAAAACTGGGGGAATAACTACAACCAAAGCCAAATTTATTGACCCCCGATTAATCAACCCCCGGTTCCCCAAGCTCCACCTTACCAAGATCCAGCTCTGCAAACACAAGGTATGTCGAAGGATGATTTTCAAAACTACGTCAAAGCTAATGATGCAGTGATGAGAAATATGCAAAATCAAAATCAAAACTTGCAAAATCAAATGACCAATTTAACGGAACATGCGATTCAACATTCGTGTATTTCTAAATACCGCTTCTACTTCAGGGTCAGGGACACTCCCTAGTAATACCATTACTAACCCGAAGGTAGACTTGAAGGGTATTACCACCCGAAGCGGTGTTGCTTATCAAGGACCCACGATTCCTACTACTACTTCTTCTCCTCCTAAAGTAGTGGAACGTGAAACCATGGTGATAATGGAAACAGCTTCCATCCTAATAATAAACGTGTATCTAAAGACGGTCCAACCTTCGGTTGTCCAAGTTCAACCTCAAGTACGAAATTTTGAGCTCCCGTTGTGAGCTCCCGTTTTAGTGCTCAATGCTAACCCGAACTTTCGATTCCGTATCCTTTTGAGACGTAATGCTAAAAAGGCACCTTGGTTGCAAAGCTAAGAAACAAATTGAGATATTCTTCAAAATCTTTAAAGGATTTATGTTTCGAAATTAGCTCACGGAATGCTTGATTCTAGTTTTCAAATTCATCGACTCTTAAAGTTTTAATTGGAAACAAAGAAAAATTAAGTGAAATGGCTAGAACGCCTTTAAATGAGCATTGCTTGGCGGTTTCTCAACAAGTTACCCGAAAAACTTAGAGACCCCGGCAAATTTCTCATACCGTATGATTTTCCCGGAATGGATGAGTGCTTAGCCTTGGCTGATCTTGGCGCTAGCATAAATCTCATGCCATTATCTGTCTAGAAAAATTCTTTCTCTTCCGGAACTCACTCCTACTTGTATGACTCTTGAACTTGCGAACTGTTCGATTACCCAACCGATCGGTATCGCCGAAGATGTCGACGTAAAAGTAGGAAAGTTCCAAATCCTGGGCCAACTTTGTCGCTGTTAGATTTTGATGCCGATCCCACGAGTCCCCCTTATTCTTGGGAGAATCTATAAAGACCGGACGTATTTGATTGAATGTTTAACGAAGGCGAATTAAACTCTTCGTGTTAGAAAAGAAGTCGTAACATTTAATCTTGATCAAACTTCAAGATACTCCTCTAATTACGATGATATGACGGCTAACTGAATCGACGTCATTGAAATGGCTTGTGAGGAGTATTCTCAAGAAGTTCTTGGTTTCTCTGATGTGATCGTGAGTGGCAATCCCACTCCTTATTATGACTCGATCGTTTCTACCTCTTCTCCAACTCTCACTCCCTTCGGGGATAGTAATTTTCTTCTCGAGGAAGTCGATGCTTTCCTCGCTCTTGAAGATGATCCAACTTCACTGGAAGTTGATCACTCTTATTATGACCCAGAGGGGGATATTCTTCTTTTTGAAGCATTCTCAATATTATCCTGATTACCCCACCCACCACTTATATTAAAATCCTTGAAAATCAAAATAACATCCAAGTTTTATAAATCTAAACCATAATAAAACATAAATTTAAATAACACTAATTTACTAACCACACTTACAAACTCCTATCTCTAATAACTCATTTTATTAATTACAACTCCCTATATTATCAAAAATCAAACTCATTATATACTCTTCAAAAACCTCACTCAACAATTAAAATAATAACACAATCTATCCAACTCAATTAAACTACACTACAACACTTTAAATCACCCACAAAATTTACCACCACTAAACACTTCACTATTAACCAAACTTCTACAACCACCAATAATTATAAACCAAAAAACAACTAATACAACCAACTTTTCTTATAAAAAACTATACACCTTAAAAATATACCCTATCACTAAAATTCCTATTTACAATCCCTACCAAATTCTAAACCTAAACAATTTATTCAAAACTAATAATCCAATAATCACCTATAAACACCCACCACTCAATTAACCTTTATTTTATAAATCCATAACCCTCCCTAACACATCATCCCCCTACCCTCCCACAAACCCAACCTAAAAATTCACAAAATCACTATCTAAACTCTCTCATCAACTTGCTTACAGAGTATTGTCTTTTCAGTAGAGAGTAGAGAGAGATGTGAGTCACTAATTGAGTTAAGTCAGTGATGTGTTTATATAGACCAGAATCATCTAACCTCAGTACACTCACGTCAATCATGTATTCACATACTAGACTCATATTATCCCTACCGTGTTATAATATCGTACTAGTGAACATGTCGCACTTTATTGCTAATACTATGTGTGCTGTCATACAATCAATATATTATGTAATTTAAAATGTCCTTAGACACTCATAAGTGAGTCTGACAGACAGATGTCAGAGTTCAGGTCACTCAAAATATAAAAAGAGATTCTAACAGCCATTGTTGTAGATCTAATCTGGAATATATTTATCCTCTAGATGTGTGAGTACAGGGTTGTTGTGAGAGGTGTGTCTTCACGCTATTTCGATTGTGGAATTCGGAGAAGACATCTCGTAAGCGCTCAGATTTCATGCGTATGAAGTATGACTCTTTTGAGAGATTGTCATTCGGTTCTTATGATGTGTGATGTACCAGTCATTAAGTCTAAAGATTGAGTTATCTCACGCGAATGTTAGTGCTAAGAGCTCTTGGGCATCACTAAGAAATGTGATGAGGAGGTATAGGCTCTCAGCCACAATTGCATGATGTGAGGAGGATTGGAGCATAGAATACGCGGCGCAACGCTTTTATTGATGTTGTGAAATAGGTTGATCGGTGGTCTATGTCCTTAGCATAAAATTTTCAAAACAAGAGTTTGAAGGGATATTGTTGGGTTAGAGTGCTAGAAAAGATAGCGTCATAGAGAGTGTGTGATAAGTAAGATATGGATTGGACTAGAATATATTGTCCGTTCACACGCTACAAATTCGTGCAATCCGCATCTATAACATTGATGTGTAATAATATCGCGGTGTCTTAAGATCACAGTTTGGGTGCGCTGATTCTACGCTGATGTTACATGGTCTATAGTTTTCTCTTGTCAGAAAAATGTGTTGTAGGAACTAATTGTGCTATGTGGAGAGTAGTTGTTGATGTTGTTGTTGAGCGCCTAAGTTGGATATAGTTGTGGATACTGCATTGAGAGAGTAAGATTGTAGTCATTATAGTGCAGGAACAGAGTAATGTATATCTCTTGCTATCATGTGTCTATCGTACTGTGTGATAGTGTGAGTATTGTAGATGTGCAATGCTCTCTGTGGCGGAAAATGGAAGATCTATAAAGAGTGTATCTAAGAACTTAACAAAGCTCCCACAATCTTGATTGCCAGACCTTGGACCTTAGCCTGGGTCTTGTGGTGAGTGATCGTGCTAGTAGATGTGCGTAGTGTGCGTGTGCTTATGCCTAGGTGGTGTCAGTGTGTACAGTGTGCCTCGATTTTATATTGCACCTTGACGGTCAAAAGACGCTGCCTATGTGTGAATGAGAGAGATCGACTAATGGTTGTAGGCCGTACGAGAACTGGGGAAGGATTGTGTTCGTGGCGCTCCGAAACAAGGATGAGGCGAATCGCATTACACCAATAGTGTGGAGAATAGAAATGTTTTAGCCGTGGTGTATGCCTTATGAAAATTCCGGGTATTACCTCATTAGTGGTGAGTCAAAAAGCATAGTGTATTACGGCTTTCTCCGCCCCTTAATATATATAAAAGATTCCAAGCGAGATTGCTCCAGTGGGTTCTCCTCTTCAAGGAGTTCAATATTCAAAGTAACTGTCACAATAGGAGCCTGGAGATTCTCCGCGTAATCTCGATCATCTTTCTCGATTTAGAACAAATCCTTATGAAATTGTGCTTGCACAAGGAGATAATTGAAATGTTTCCTCTCGAGGACACTTAATATGGTGACTTTTCAAGGTGAAGACAAGTACCCCGCGTTGGTTTGCAATTTTGCACACCCCCCCACCCCTCACCCTCCCCCCCCCCCTCCCCCCGCGCAAGGAATTTCATTGTTAAAGGGTTGTCGTCCAACAAAAGAACTAGTTTTCAAGGATGTTAACACTTCTTTCGGGAAGACCCCTATTTGTTCAAAATATGGGCGGATAAAGTGATTCGGCGGTGTGTTCGGGCCATGAAGCTTTTGATATCCTTAAAGCATGCCATGTGGACCACACCAGGGGACATACGGTGCCACTACACCGCCAAAAAGGTTTTTGAATCAGGTTTATTATTAGGGCAACTTATCGATTTACCGAGATGCCCCGGACTGGTCACCCGACGTGAAACTTTGTCAGGTCAAGGAAAAATTTCACAACGTGATGAAATGCACTAATATTACCATACAAGTTTGCGAAAATCTTTGACGTGGTGGGCATCAATTACTGGGGTCATGCCCGTCTTACACGAAGGGGAAACAATACATTAATCTATGGCCGTCAACTAATTGTCCAAAATGGGTTTAAGCGAATATGCGCCTGCCCCAACAATGACGACTCGAGTTGTTTGCATATTTCTTAAAGCCTCTTCGACCCGATTCGGTGTCCCATCGTGCTATCAATTGATCACGGAACTATTTTTGAAAATGACCATTTTGCAAAGGTTTCTTAATGCTTAAAATCGGAGAGTACTCACTGTCTCTCCACGCGTATACACCAACCAAAAACAATGTGGGGCAAGTGATGGTATCCAATCTTTGGCTTAAACGGAATTCTTGAAAGGCACCGTAGGATGAGAACACCGTGGCCTCTTGGTCGGGATAAATTAGATGACGCACTTTGGGCCTTCGTATGCTTACAAAACACCCTCAGTGTACCCCATACATGTTAGTGTACGAAAAGGCATGTCATTACCGATCGAGCTCGAAGCACAAAGCTTAATTGAGACTTGAAAGCATGTTAAACTTTGACCTTTCGACCGCGGACGTGATCCCCCAAAAAACCCGTTAAGTTCAACTAAAGAACTAAATGAAACTTCGTTGATCAGCCTATGAGAACTCTTTAATCTTATAAGAGAAAACAAAGAGGATCCATGACTCAAGTATTTAAAAACGGCGTTTTCAACATACGGGTGATCAGTCCTCCTCTTTTAACTCTCGATGATGATGTTCTCGGGGAAGTTATATATCCCGTTGGGTAGGGACCGTTCACCTTTGCCCATGTCTTTCCATATGACAAAGTTGAGTATATATCTAAAACTTCGGGCCAACACTTCAAGGTGAACAGGTTCATAGTATTAAGCACTACTTTAAGAGGAGTGTTACCACAAATGGTTGTCCGGATCTCCAAACTTTACCAAATGGACAATGAATTCGTGAGGATTGGGTCAAGGCTTAGTGACCCTAAACAAAGTCGACTCCATGTGGAGGCAACCCTGCTTATCCGTAGTTATATTATGTAGTAATGAATAATTGGTTTTGTTGTGAGGAGGTGTGCCTCTTTCCATTCTCGTTTGCTTGTGTTTTTTGTGATTGTCCCGGATTTTTGAAGCCTCTCGTGCTCGCGGTTTTGTCCTTCGATCACTCGAGCTTCAAATCCTCAGCTTCATTTGAGAAATCCAATATCCTAATCTAATCGACTAACGTTTATCTTTAAGCATACTTAATAAACGGCTTAGGATTTACGTAGATACCCTTCTTTAAAACATTGATGACAATGTTTAATTCTAGTATGGGGGGGGGATCTATCGATTTAATTATACCTGCAGTCGTTGTTTTCACGTAATCCCGTTTTTACCACCAAAATTTCATAAAAATGAAAATATTTAAAAATTTTCAAAAATAAAATAAGTGTTTTGTCATAATTTTGACTTTCCTGCTGGATAGAATTGCAATTTTTTTTTTTAAAGAACGGGATTGAATCTCGATCACGTTTTTTAGTGTTTTTAAGCCTAGTCACTTTCGTTTTTGGTCTAGTTTTCTTTGTCTCTAAGCATTTAGTCAATTAAGGACTATAACAACCAAAAGATCATTTTAGGACTTAATTTTGATAATTTAGGGTTTTTAGGTCCCGTTTAGGATTTCCGGTTTGCGTTTTTAGTTTAAATTTGTTTTGCCCTATTTGTTTTTTTTAGTTTAAGTGTTTGCCTTAATTTTCCCATAGTTTTAGATACCCAATCATAATTTTGTTCCATTCAAGCATTGATTATCATAACGACTCTCGACTTTCAATTGCATTCCTCGTTGGGGATAACGACCCGGTAATCATACTTCCGGTTTACTATAATTGTGAATTTTTGATTCTTATCCTTATATTTATATATATTTATATTTTAAAGGGTATAATCAAAATTAATCAACTTTACATAAGTTTGGAATCTATTTTTTCAATAAATAAACTATCGCTTTCAAAGAGTGGTGGTCTTTCCATAGATTGCCCTTCTAGATATTTGTCAGAATCCATAGATCGATCCAAGCTTTAAAATGCAATATATTTTAAAAATCATGAGTGACTGTTATCCCAAATAACTAATTCGTAACACAACTAATAAGCTATACCAATAAGCATACACGAACCAAAAAAGCTAGAAAAGAGAAAGGAAGTTTAGAGAGAGAAAATAGAGAGGAAAAGAAGGGAAAGTTAGATTGATATGTGTGAAATGTAACAACCAACACTCTCTCTATGTGTAGAGATGGTTCTATTTATAGTCATACCCACAAGGTTGGCGTATGGACTATTAATCTTGGACCGTGCTTGGCTTATGTTGGGCTTTATCCTGAAACATGAACAATATTAGCTTAAAGTCTAAGCCCATTAAATCCGAGTATCCTATTACATAACAAGACTACTTATGTCTAAGACGACCGATAACATGCTTGTTCAACTTATATAAAAATAAGGCTAACAATCTCCCCTAATGCTCAGGTCAACTTTTTTCTCCCCAATGTTGACATTCTTGTCTGACCGATGACATTCTTGTTGGAGGTTATCTTTATTTGACTTTATCTCCTCTAATGGTGAAGTTCTGATTTGACTCTTGGGCTTTGCCTTCTTCGGTCTTGTCTTCGTCTTTTCTTTTTTGTAATGGCTTTGTTCATTCATGCTTCTATGATCTTGATCTTGAGCCTTTTTCTTTTGACTTTGAGTTCTTGAGATCTTTCATCTTGCATCATCTCCTTGACTTGAATCATCTCGATTTGACTTTCTTGATCATCTTGTGCTTTTGAACGACTTACTCATACTTGTCTTGAAAGCTTGCAACCTCCTCTTCTTCATCAATGCTATCAATCTCCCAAAAATGCTTTTAAGGCTAACAATCTCCTCGGAGAACACTTCTTTGTTTAACTTTGAGTATCTTTGATGATGAAGAAATTCGTGATTATCAAAGTTGCTGAATTTAACATGAACTTATGCATTCTGGCCGATAACATTCTTGTTTGGCACCAGCAGTCTTGATGCTGAATGTTTGACATTTAAAGCTTGAGTATGAGCATGTGGTAATGAATTTGACTTTGCTGGAATGAGACTACAACATTGACGTTTGTACCTGCATTAAAATGTTAGTAATAAATAACAAATGTGGACGAATATGGCTTTGCATTCATCGAGATTTGGTTGCATTAACCTCCAGTTCCGTAAGGACCGACCTGTGATCAGGTAGATTCAATTTGGAAGAATCTCCTTGATAGGGTTTCCAGTTTGAAGCGTAGGATCTTCTAACAAAAGTGTATTAGATTCACCATGCTTGCATGTTCTCATTATCGGAACGTCTCAAAGCAGACAGCACGATAAGAGTGAATCAGATAGTTACTATCTTTCTGATTAAGTAGTTAATTCATTTACTATACCAAATTGATATCCAGTTAGCACAAGCTCGATTCATATAGAATCTTGCAAGTCACCTACCACAGTGTTGTTTGATGTTGACACTGGAAGGATTTCCATTCGTCATTGTGACACTAAAGAGTATCACTCAGAATGTTCTGGAAAGATCTCAAGGATAATGCGCAGGACTCTCAGTATCACTTGTTAGATATAGATTATCAAGTGTTTTACATGGATGTCTTAATTAGATTTATAATTTGATCTCTTCCGTCTCTAGACTCGATTCGTGCACTTTGGTTTAGTACTCGAAGGATGGAGCTGACTGCCACCTTTTCAATATCAATAATCGTGAGATGTCAATAGATAACGTGTGTATCTCTGTGACAAATGAGATAAGTCTCTTTTGAAAGAAATCGAATAACTGGGAAGGGTTGTGCATTGCATTACTAGGTCTATGACGGCTTTCTTCAATACCAACAATCATCTTTGTGATTTTGATAGATTATGTATTGACCCAGTTTTTGCCTAAGTTGTGTGGAGGGCTTTTTTCTTTTTACCATTTATCCATACATTTCTTTTTCGTTCTTCAACCCCTTCAATGTTCACTAAGACGTCATCACTATCACCATGTTGTGATTGTTCCAGTGATAACTCATGTCTTAGTCAACATTGTTCCTATTTCTCGTTCTTCTCCAAATCATACCTAAGGACTTCTAATTCTATCAATGGAATGTCCATGGGTAGATCCCTCTGGTTCTGGTTGGATCATAGGACTTATACCTAACCTTAACCAACTGATCGTGCGATACAGGTAAGTTTTAAATTTATAACTCGTTACCGAATTTCTTAGCAACACATACGAGCAAGTGTACTCATCCGTTGATATCAAGAGTTTGTATGGTAAGCCGAGATCATTCACGGGGATTAGTGTGTTTAGGTGATTTAAATTCGGTGCTAACAATTATAACAAGCAAATAATAATGATTATCGTGATTCAAATGATTAAAACTACACTTGATTAAACTAGTTTGGGAAATCCATTTTGTATGATTGTGATGAATATTTTAACATGTTGATTATATGAATTAGACTGTGATCTAATCTATTGTTTTCAAGACCTTCAATCTTCGTCAAGAGTTAAAGTGACAAAAACAAGACTTAAGATTAATCAATCAATTCAATACCACTTCAATTTCAACTTATTTGATTCGCGGTTCATTTCACAAACATGTTAACACCCACAATTATGATTCTTGTTAGATCAACCTGCTTAAGAAATGGTCAATACAAAAGGTATCTAATCATAGACAAAAGGCGACAATTGATTGGTTAACAAGATCCCTTTCATCCTATGATATGTTTAACAATCAATGTGGTTTGATAAAATAATGTCACATGAATCATAAGCATAGATGGATCTTAGAAATAGCTTGAAACT
>BQNB010048987.1:0-42266 GCA_026074375.1 Tanacetum coccineum | reverse complement strand
ACCTTATAGTATGTTGCAATAAAATCGGTATTATCGCTTAAAACTCTTGTTTGGCTCATATATTGTATTTCTGCATGGTATGTACTGGTTTACTATGACTGGGTACAGGGGAGATATCACATGAAGTCATGAAGAGCTTTGAATGGTTCAAAAGTATATTGTAATTGACTCCAAAGTCCAAATTCTAGACTTAATCAATCTACATGTCAAATACAATATCGACAAAAACAATGTATTTGTCTTTCACGTAGTCATATTCACAACTCAAGTATTACACATATTCAATTTTAGTAGAATGGGATATGATTTTACTTAATTGATTATAACACTATATATATATATATATATATATATATATATATATATATATATATATATATATATATATATATATATATATTTGTGATGATGACGTATAATACGTGTAACAGGCCTTCGGGCCTGGATTACATAAATTATACATGGGCCCAAGCCCAACAAGACAAATGCAAAACACAATAGGCCAAAGTTAAGCCTAGTCCCGTGCTGGCACGGCCTGGGAGAAATAAGACAGACGTGATAGGCCTTCCGCGGATCAAGCAACATCCGCGGAAGGGAACCCACGTCCGTAAAACACGATTACTGCAGACCCTTATCCGATAAGTGTCCAACTTCGGCCCACTAACAGAAATAGGCGAAATATTAAGAAAACATAATATTTGGCTCACCTATAAAAAGGGGTACTCTGACACCCCACAAGGTATGATTTTCTGACCACATTCTATACACGTACATACTCTTACATTCTCTGACAAATCATGAATACTTACTCTCACGTCGGAGTCTAATTGTGGGGTCCGTCCTCACGATAAGACTAACGGTTTATCTTTACTTGTGCAGGAAATCATCATTATCATTTGATTTAGTACAAAATCACTTCCATGGGCCCAGCCCAATAACCTTTTAGATCCGTTCTGTCAACTCATAACATTTTTTGTACTAACTTTGAAAAAATGTTAAGAGTACGCAAAAGCTATATGACTTTGAAAAGGGGAATGGTCACTCATGTGATTATCATATTATTGAGTTAATTTATGGCACATTATACAATTTGGATCACCACAAGATTAACAAAACTGAACCTATATAGTAAACTTTGTCATTAATTGTTGATTTAGTGATGTTAATTTACAGTCACAACTTAACTCTAATCGATTTACCAGGATTAAATAAAGTTGTTTTTACTCATTAGAGTTTCATGTGATACAAAAGAGTCATTTCTGAAAGACAACCTCCATCTTTTTTTTTGAAAAGCAGAGACAACCTCCATCTTGCAATGACCAAAGAACAAGAAGTTCTTGATGTGCTTTACCCAGGTGCAATTCATGAGCGAGGTGATACATGTATAGGTTTCAGTTGCTAAACCTATTAGCTCATATTAGTCATGACCATGTTAAACAGCATAATTAATAAGCTTTCGCACGTGTGGTTATTTATAATGCATTTTGTGCATAATTGTTTGTATATATGTATGTGTGCATGTGTTCAAAGATAGTAAAAGGGTGTAATATACTAACCAATAAGACACCTTGTGCAAAGTTTTTATTTTAGTTAGTGTCGCCCCTATTAGTTAATTGACATTTACATGTGTATACGAGGAAACAAAAAAGTGAACATCTGTTTGTGTAAAAAATAAACCAGTAGTGATTGGTGCAATGAAAAATGAAAGATAAAGTCTTGATGACATTAGCATAGAAAAGAGTGATCCTGGTGAGGAAGAGGTATATAATTTTATATAAATGTATGAAAGTGATACTATCCTTGGAGATAGTACTAGGATAGAACACCACTTCAAGCGGTGTGCTAGCTCCGTCAAAAAAAAGAAGAGAAAACCAGAGATTTGTTTTTCTTAAACTTGATTGATTGATTATAATGAAAGAGTATAAGAGTATTTATAATAGCTAAATGGGTCATGAGCCTATTATGACCTTTGACTACAAGATAAACATTGACTTTTGACTTTTCTAACACAAGTTATTGATTTTCTTAAATAAACATGAAGACATTCTTAAATAATGACACTTAAATAAGGATAGATTATATAACATAATCTGTATGCCATACGGGCGTGGACTTCTCCCTCTTGGACCGTTCGGGCCGTCCGTCCTCTTGCAACACTGGCGTAACACTCTCTACTCCTTCGAAACCACATTGTCCTCAAGGTGATGTCTAAAATAAATTTATCTTGATTCTGGGATTTCATATTCTTCTTTGAATTTCAGCCTTCATCTTTTTCTTTTTTATGTGTTTGTCATTAAGACGCTTCAATAACTGAATAAGAACATGTAGGGTAGAAACAGAGTATTGGACTTCTTTATCAACCCATTTGTTAATTTCATTTACCCCAACACCTATAACCCCATTACCTTCCAACACATTTGGCTTGTCATTGTTTTGCTCGACGACCACACCCACCACTTTCACCGCTTTTGCGTCATCTTGTTTACCATCCACTAACACCTTCATTTCCACCTCACAAGCTTGATCTCGTGCATCATTACCAGAGGTAATTTCTACATTGTCTGACGTATGGAGAATTGATTCCTTCACCACTTGGTCCGGTATCGCTATGTTTTGGGTTGATGATGGTTGTGGTGGTCCGCTCGCCCTCAAAACGGGCCTCAGTCATACGGGCTAAGGAGAAGGCTTCTACTAAAGTGGTAGGCCTTGCCCTCAATAATTCTATTTGCAACGTCAGCTTAAGTCCGAAGTTATAAAACGATTTAAGTAAAAACTCAGAAATTCCCGTTACTCGTTTTATAAGCATCTCAAAATCATTCTGGTATTCAGCCACCGTACCCATTTGCAAGAGATTAGAGAGTACGTCTTCCGCGAAGCGTGCTTCCATTGCACGGGCTAATAAAAAAAAGCTTCGCCTAACTCCGGTGAACAGTGCGCGTGGATACTACTATGATGAACATTAACTTTTTTTTGAAACTTTAAATCGAAACCCTCCCAACGAGAACTCTCAATGAAAGCACCAATTGATACGACCCTTGCAGATAGTATCAGGATAGGGCACCACTTCAAGCGTGTGCTAGCTCCGTCAAAAGAGAGAAGAGAAGATTAGAGATTTGTTTTTTTAACTTGATTGATTGATTATAATGAAAGAGTACAAGGGTATTTATAATAGCTAAATGGGCCATGGGCCTATTATATGCTATTATGACATTTGACTTTTATCTACAAGATAAACATTAACTTTTGACTTTCCTAACACAATTTATTGACTTTCCTAAATAAACATGAAGACATTCCTAAATAATGACACTTAAATAAGGATAGATTATATGACATAATCTTTATGCCATATGAGCTTGGATTTCTCCCTCTTGGTTCGTTCGGGCCGTCCGTCCTCCTGCAACACTGATGTAACAGAGAGCATCCTACTTATTGAGTATCTGATTCAAAACAGATCGAGTTAGGCTGGCACACACACCTTTTTGGTACCTTAATTCAAAAATCATATACAAATAATGTGCTAAGTTTAACTGTTTAAAGCGAACAAGCGCGCAATGAGGAAATAGTGTTTGAATTACCTTATTTTACGTTTCTCTTAAATCATTTGTTAAGAAGTAGAGAGTTGGAGCAGGTAAGAGGGCTACATCTTATATTCTTAATGATGTTTTTTTAGCGAATCAGGTAACATACATATAATCTGGTCTTATCTGTGTGTAATATGTTGTTTTTTTAATGAAAAAACAAAACGACAGTTATGATGATTATGTCTAGGTTGACAATCAGGGACGGAGCCAGTTGGGGGAGGGGGGGGGGCTGGAGGGTGCTCCCCCCGACAACTGTGGCGGACGTACATATGAGAATGTGGTTCCCAGAAACAACCTTATAGATCCAAGCCTTGTAAAAGGTATGTATAAGAAAGAAAGAAAGACAAGAAGCTCGATAATCATAGTATGAGTAGAAAAGAAAACAAAGAAACTGATATTTTTTTAATGGAGGTTTGAGATCTATGTTTTCTTACGAAGGAGATGACGTGAAAACCAAAAATAAATACAATAGTAGTCCTTTTGTTAAGAAGAAAAATGATATTTTATAGTTGGTATGTACTTTTATTAGGAAGTTTTGTTTTTACCCCATCACTTAATAATTATCAATTTAGTTATACTTAATAATATATTAGTATGACTTAACCTCTTTCGTAAAAAATCCATCACATTTGTTCGTATTCTGATTGAACCATTTTCGCTACCATTCACGCCAAAATTTTCCGTTTTTATTTGTTTTCTCAACTAGGAATTAAATGTGTGTTATTGTCAATAAAATATCAGTAAAACCGTATCTCGAACGTTTCAAAATTCAATTCAACTTCTAAAATACCGAAAGAATTGGGCCCTCCTTAACATTAATTCCTGGCTCCGTCTCTGTTGACAACATGTATACTTAACGAAATTACGATTTAGGACATGCGCTTCCCGTTTAATTCAATGGTTGACGGTTAAAATCTGTTACTATGATTATTTTGGATTGCTCACATGCAGATTGTTTATTGGGTTGTTTAAGAGTGAAATAATCAGCTTTATTTATACTCTTGATTGTGTTGTTTCAACATGTTTATACTCTTTATTGTGTGAATCATCCTTTTTTATATGATCTTTCCAAGACTTAAGCTTTCTTTTTTATGATATAACTATTAGAATAATTGATTTTGCTTGATTATTATTGATAACAACCAATCTATATATAGGATACAAGAGAACATTCTAGACTATGGGCTTATGCCTAATTACATGACATCTATACTAATGGGCCAAATACAAATTAATAACTAATATAAATATATCGACTAATACGCCCTCGCAGTTTGAGCGGGAGATGGCCGAACACTCAAACTGGTACGAAATTCCTCAAAAAGCGCAGGCGGTAGTCCTTTCGTGAAAATTTTAGCATACTAGTAACGAGATAGTACATGAAGAACACGAACCTGACCACGAGCAACCATATCATGAACAAAGTGTATGTTTATCTCAATATGTTTGGTCTGTTGATGCTGAACATGATTAGTAGTCATATATATAGCACTAACATTGTCACAATAGAGAAGGGTGACAGATAATAATGGTGTATGAAGCTCTCTGAGAAGATTACGAAGCCAAGCAGTTTCGGAAACAACATTAGCAACACCTCTGTACTCAACTTCAGCACTCGATCTAGAGAGTGTATGTTGCCGTTTGGCTGGCCATGAGAGTAGATTATCTCCTAAGAAAACACAATAACCAGATGTAGACCGCCTGGTAGTAGGGAAACCCGCCCAATCAGCATCGGTATATGCAACAAGAGAGCCTATAATGGATGCATAAAGTTGAAGCCCAAAGTCCAATCTGCTATGAACATATCAGAGAACTCTTTTAAGAGCTGCTAAATGAGGCTCTTGAGGATCATGCATATAAAGGCAAACCTGTTGCACTACATAAGAGATATCTGGACAAGTAAATGTAAGGTACTGCAAACCACCTGCAAGACTGTGATAGAGAGTAGGGTCAGAAATAGGATCCCGTCATAACCAAGTTTGGATTCTGTGTCAACCGGCATCCGAGTTGGATCACAATTAGCCATATGAGCACTTTTCAAAAGCTCAAAAGCATATTTTTTTGAGACAGAAACATGCCTGTAGAGACGCGTGTGACAGAAATCCCCAAGAAGTAATTAAGCGCCCTCAAATAAGTCATATCAAACTCCTTATGAAGAGAGGAGATAATACGACGTAGTAAATCATAGAAGATGCCGTCAGTACAATATCATTAACACAAATCAATAAATATGCAACCTCGGAACCATGTTGATAAATAAGCAACAAAGAATCACATCTACTAGAAGAGAAGACAACACGTAAAGCATAACTAGCAAACCACTGAAACCAAGCACGAGGTGCCTGCTTCAACCCATATAAGGAACGTTGTAACTGATAAACATGATGTGAAAAACAAGAATCCATAAAACCCAGTGGTTGATACATATAAACCATCTCTGACAGATCACCGTTAAGAAAAGCATTCTTAACATCAAGCTGATGAACGGGCTAACCACGAGATAGATCAAGGCTAAGAACAGTCCGAATGGTAGCCGGTTTAACAACTGGACTAAATGTGTCATCACAATCAATACCAACCTGCTGAGTGCGCCCATTGGCAAAAAGCCAGGCTTTGTACCTACTCAAAGATCTATCTGCATGATACTTATATCTAAACAACCACATAGACTGAACCACATTAGCATTAGGTGGTTTCGGAACAAGCATCCAAGTGCTATTTTTAACTAAAGCATTATATTCATCATACATAGCAGCACGACAATTAAGATCAGACAAAGCAATAAAAGGAGACTTAAGAATAGGAGAGATACGAGACATATGAAAATTAAAATGAGGGCCGGGCTTAATAGTACCAATTAAGCACGTGTGACCATCGGGTGAGTTCGAGTTGGAGGTTGTTGGGCTGATGTAGTGGCAGGTGTAGGGGAATAGGCCGTAGGAGATGGGCCAGTAGGTGTTGAAGAGTGGGCTGTAGTGATTGATAGTTGTTCTTGGGCTATAGGTGTTAGAGAATGAGTGGTAGGAGTCGTTTGTTGGGCTCTAGATGATGGTGGAGTAGTTGGGGTCGGGCTTGTAGGAGGTGAGGTGTAATAGATTAAATTACGGGTAAGAGGATATTGGTTAAGAAATTCATAAGATGGGGGGGGGGGGAGTTGATAGTAGAAATAGAGCCGTAAGGGAATTGGTTTTCATCAAACGTGACGTGCCGAGAAAGTATCATTTTATTGGTGGAAAGGTCAAGAAAATGAATGGTGTGGCTCGAGGGGCTAATTTATGAGATGAATCAAGGTGTGGGTAGCATAGGTATCCAAATGTTCGAAGACGAGAATAATCAGGCTCCTTTTGAAATAATTTTGTGCATGGTATGTCATTGTTAATTACGGTTGAGAGAAGTAGGTTAAGAAGGTAGGCAGCCATATAAAGTGCCTCGACCAAAAATGTAGGCGGAAGGTGGGGTTGAAAAAGCAGGGTACGGATGACATTGTTGATCGTTCTAATCATGCGCTCTGATTTCCTCTTTTTTTGAGAGGTTCGCGGACAAGAAAAACGAAATCGAATTCCATTTTTTTCAAAAAGGTGAAGTAGGTTTGTGTTATCAAACTCACCACCATGGCACATTGAAAAGCTTTAATTTCACACTTAAATTGGTTTTTGACATAAGAATGAAAATGTAAAAACTTTTGAAACACATCAGATATATGACGTAATGGGGTAAATTAACAAGTAATGAGAAAAGTGATCAAGAAACAATACATAATATTTAAAACCACCAACACTAACAATAGGAGAAGTCCAAATATCAGAATGAATAATATCAAAAAAGAAGAAACGCGAGTATCCAAACTGACAAACGAAAGCTTCACATGTTTGCCAAGTTAGTAAGCATGACAAATATATGAAGACTTCTCTTTATTGCACGAAATATAATTACGATAAATAAGATATCATAGCACTTCCACACCGGGGTGTCCGAGACGTAGGTGCTATGTAGTAGGACTGATAGAAAGCAAAGCACTAGGTATAAGGGATGGTTTGGTAGCTGGTTCGAGGTCTCCCGAACTGTCACATCTTAAGAGGATATGACGAGTCAGGAAATCCTTAACATAGAAACCAAATTCATCAAACTCAACACTACATTTATTATCCCTAGTAAACTGACGCACACAAATAAGATTTTTGATTATGTTAGGAAAGTACATTATGAAGATATAGGGGACGACTAAGAGCAGACAAGATGCTATGACCAGTGTTGGTGACAGGAATAGTTTTTCCGTCACCCACACAAACAGATGGATATAAATGATTGTTATAAACAGTACTTAAATTACTTGAATTAGAGTTTAGATGAGAAGACGCACCCGTATCCATATTCCATGTTAGATCCCGAATAGTCATGGCACTAAAGGCTTGTAAGAGCCTAGATGGAGCGGCGCCCAAAATACTTGCTTGTGTATTCAACATATTGATGAAGATAAATAAACGAAGATTAAAATTAAATGACGTAGCTTTTCCTTTTCTTTTATGTATGCGTCAGCACTAAACCACAACAAGGATGAAACAATTATCAAATTGTTCTTTCTTTGCACATGCTTAAACACCAAAGAATAATGTATAGATGACTAATTGATCTTTTCTTCTTCGTTACTGAATCGTAACTTTTTCCTTCTTTTAAAAAAAGACCTAATCGAAGATAGATGAAAAAGGAAAGAGATAGAGAGAAAAATTAGGAGATGATCGATTTTGCTCTTGATACCATATTAGAATAATTGATTTTGCTTGATTATTATTGATAACAACCAATCTATATATAGGATATAAGAGAACATTCTAGACTATGAGCTTAGGCCTAATGACATGACATCCATACTAATGGGCCAAATACAAATTAATAACTAATATAAATATATCGACTAATAATAACCTTTAAAAAAGGATGATGTAAACAATATCAAACCAACAATAACACCTCTTTAATCACATAACCAACCTCCTCTTTGTGATCTTTTATTACCAAATGATACAAGATGATTAGTCCTTAAATAGGTGCTAACCAGTACAAGAACAAAAGAAAATTTGCAAGTGATATCTTCTAGGAAGACACCACCACTCACTACGGAAATCACTCAAACACTCAGACTAGATCTTAATCAACATTGATACAAAAACCAGATATCAAGAATGATATCAAATAGAGACTAACAGACTTAATACACTTTTGAGAGAGAGCACAATATGATCGTATATGAGATAACAACTGAATAATGAAACCCTAGGGAGATGATCAGCTTGTTGGGTTTTATAATCAAATTAACCATTTAATGATCACGAGTACACAACGGAAATAATAAATCACGTATAGAATACGTAATTAACAAAGGTTTAAGAAGCGTGTACCTTTTAGCAATTAACAAACATCGTTCTTAAATATACGCTGTGTATAAAACTAGTAACCATGCAAAAACCACCAAAGATCTAAAGTAAGTTCTCTTTACTTCAACATACATAATACGTTCTTTACCAAGCAATTAAGTATGCTAGTACTAGTAGTGATAAAGCAATCCAAATGCCTTCGACTCTTGAATCAATCAACACGAAAACCCTTCGAGGGTTGTTTGGGTCGATCACAAACCGAAACCCTTAGGGGTGTTGGTTTAATCGCACGAGCTAGAAGAGAGAGAGGAGAGACTTTTAGGGTTATTGATTTTCAAGTTATCAGAAAACTAATCACCCTAAGCCTCCTTTTATAACCACCTAAACTTGGCTTGCAAGTTAGGCAATTCCACCTCCTCGTAAAGATTAGGAAACAAATTAGCTAAGGCAAAAAGGAAATAATTTTCACACTTTCTTTTTCTTCATAATTGCATATTAGTCCCTTGTTTAACTATTAACGACTAATAAAACATCCCATTAAATATATATTAATATTTAATGCTCGTTAAGCTTTATCATTAAATATATTACGTTTAATATATTTAATATAATTGTTTTACGTATTAACGCGTGCGTCCTCACAGGCTCGAATAAAATTCCCCAACATATATTATTTATCGTGTACATATTCCTACTGCTCTCACTTAGACATGTATCAAATAATATAATAACATTGGTAAGCGTCTAGCAACACGCCAATGCTCCCAGAAATAAGCAACATGCCAATCGAGTGTGGTTTCACAAAGTCATGTATAAATGATTTATGCATTTACAATCACTTTGTTTTCGATACCATGTTAAACATGGATATGGATCAATAGTCATTCCATTATTTAATGATTCTGTTTCTTGTATACGTAATTCATCTGGATTACCAAAAGTCATTATGAGCTTTTGGGTGCGGCCACACATACATCTGATTAATCCTACAAGGGGCCCAGTGGCATCATTCTTCAACTATTGAAAGAACAAATTCTTTATTGACTACAAGTATCAAGTCATAGTCCTTATTAGCTACCTTATTCAGGATAACTTACACTATATCAAGAAGGATTATCCACACATGCAAGACCTACTTGCATCTCAAGTCTAAGGGTTTAGTAAATGAAATCACTTACAAGATTCACTTAATGATGCCGATCCATAAAGTGATAATCTTGTTAGTTGGGGAAGTTCGATATGCATCTTATGAATATCATGTGAGTTCGGAGGACACATCTTTTAACGTCCAAAAATATTACCAATCACTTAGATGTGTCTTAATTCAACAATATTCCCATATTGTTGATCGACAATGGACTAATTTAGAATAATAAATATTATTCATGGATTAAACATGCAAATATAGGACACAATTTGTATTAAATCTAACCAACATACCAAGTATCATTATCATTAATAAAATTGTCTTAACATCCCTTATCCAAATACTAAACACAGATCTACATGAAACTACTAGCTAAACGAAGTCCCATGCTCCTAGCATGTTGAGTAAGCTTTCCTTTTGGTAAAGCCTTCATAAACGGATATGCTAGATTGTTAACAGTGTGAACTTTGAGAAATTTTATTTCACCCAGTTCAATACTCTCGCGAACATAATGGTATCTTCTATGGTAGTGTTTGGCGCCCCTCTGAACCCCCGGTTCGTTGGCAATAAGAAGTGCGGCTGAATTATCGCAAAACATCTTGATAGGTTCGTTTATTGTTGGTACAATACCAAGCCATAAAATAAACTTCCTAATCCAAACAGATTCCATCCCAGCTTCTGAAGCATGTAAGTATTCAGCTTTTGTAGCGGACATTGCAGTAGTACTGTGCTTGGAGCTTTCCTAGTTTACTGCACTTTCGTTCAAAATGAAAACGTATCTTGTCTGATATTTTGTATCATCTCTATCGGTCTCAAATCCAGCATCACAGTAGCAATCAAATCAAAGTTCACCTTTAGGATTTCCACCATAAACCAAGAACATATCTTATGTATTTCTTAAATACTTAAGAATGGGTTTCACAACAGTCCAGTATGGTTCACCTGGATTTTGTTGAAAACAGCTTGCTATGTTTTGCACGAATGCAACATCAGGTCTAGTGCATCTAACTGTGTACATAATGGATCCTACTACCGAAGCATAAGGCACATTTTGCATGCGTTTCACCTCTCTAGTTGTTGAAGCACCTTGTGTTTTATTCAAGTCAAATCTTTCTTGCATGGTGATATTACCACGTTTGGAATTATCCATCTTAAATCTTTTCAAGATTTTATCCATGTAAGCACTTTGACTTAGTCCAATTAATCGCTTTGTTCTATCTTGATAGATCTTGATTCTAAGAATAAATACTGCTTCTCCCAGATCTTTCATGGCAAAACCCATTCCAAGATACGACTTTACACTTTGTAAACTTGGAATGTAATTTTCCATGATGATTATCTCATCGACATATAAGATGAGGAATGTAACATTACTCGTACTAGCCTTTTGATATACACATGACTCATCAAGATTTTGAGCAAATCCAAACTTTATGATTTCCTCATCAAATCTTTTATTCCAGCTTCTTGTTTCTTGCTTAAGATCATAAATGGATCTTTGAAGCTTGCATACTTTTCTAGGATGTTTAGGATCAACAAAACCTTCAGGTTGCACCATATAAATATCTTCATCAAGATAACCATTTAAGAAAGCAGTTTTGACATCCATTTGCCATATCTCATAGTCATAGAACGCTGCTATAGCTATGAGAATCCTAATAGCTCTAATGTCAGCAACGGGTGAGAACGTTTCTTCATAATCAACCCTGTAGGTTTTAGTAAAAACTTTTTCTACAAGACAAGCTTTATAGGTATGTACATTGCTATCTATGTCAGTCTTTTTCTTAAAAAACATTTACTTCCAATAGTCTTACCATGAGGAGGTAGATCAACCAAGCACCAAGCTTGATTATCTTTCATGGATTTCATCTTCGCATTCATAGCATCGAGCTACTTATTAGATTCTCGATCTAACATTGCAGCTTTATAATTAGTGGGTTCGTTAAGATCCCCTAAACTATGCTCCTCTACTTTTACATATAGACATAAGCGTTCAGGAGCTCGATGTGTCCTTGCGGACCTACAAACGAGAATTACTTCCTCTTGAGGTGGTTTAAAACCTTCAACCTCCAAAGGAATTTCGCTAGTGTTTTCAGAAGGTGATGTATCTTCATCTTGAATTTCTTCAAGTTCTACCCCTCCATTGACTTTGAGTTATGAGATTTTTCTTCAAAAGAATCAGATACCTCTGCAACAAACTATTTTGTTTTTCTGGTGGGAAGTAAAAATAGTAACCCATTGTTTCCTTTAGGCATCCTATAAAGCTACACTTAACAGATCTTTGTTGGAGTTTGTCAGGCATATCATGCTTCACAAACGCCTCACATCCCTAGACCTTTAAGTAAGACAGATTTGGAACTTTTCCATACCATAGTTCATATGGTGGTCTATATCAAATTTCTTGGTTGGAACCATATTGAGAATGCGTGTTGCAGAATCTAGAGAATAATCCCAGAAGGGTAACGACAGTGTAGTAAGCATTCATATAGATCAAACCATGCTACAAAGTACGATTTCTCCTTTCACCCTATTATGTTGTGGTCGGGGAGTGGAGTGTGTTGGAAGAGTAAGCTGCTAGACAATTCCACAAGCTTTAAGATAATCTTTAAACTCTTGGCTTATGTATTCGCCACCTCGATCTGATCGAAGAGCCTTGATTGTCTTTCCGAGTTGATTTTCCACGTTATTTTTAAACACTTTGAACATTTCAAAGACCTCATGTTTATGTTTAAAAAGATAAACATAACCATAACGACTATAATCATCCGTGAATGTAATGAAGTAGCTAGCACCTTGTCTTGACACATGTCTAAATGGACCACACACATCAGTATGTATTATTCCAAGAAGATCAGTCGCCCTTTCGGGACGATGTGGAAACGGTTTCCTTGTCATATTGCCCGATAAACAAGATACGCATTGATAAAATGACTCATCATCTGTTGATTTTAAAAGCCCTTCTTGTTAAAGTTTGAATTGCAGAAGTTCTTCCTGCATTGCTTCCACCCAGGATGAATCAGATAAAACTTTAGCAATGCTTGTTGGTTCAATCTGTGATAGGAAACAAGCATATAAACAAGTATTTAGGGTATCATGTGTTTTTTTCTCATACACATCACTGAGAAACCCTTGTTCAGAAGTAGGTTTTGACATTCTTCTTGTCTGAACAGTTGACTGCACTTCACCAATCACATTGTCAATTTGGTGATCTTTATGAATTCTTGTATTTGGAGTGGTTAGAACAATATAGGAATTTGTAATGTTCCCCAAATCAACTTCTGGTTCTTCTTTAGTGTTGTCTTCTTCATTTGGACTAGTAGTACTAACTGATGGACCAACAGCATTAAGTTTAAGACTACCAGTATTAACATCAGGACTGGCAGTATTAGCTTGTTGCTCAACAGCATTAACATCTTTAGTACTGCTATCATCAGCAAACCTTTCTTGTTCAGCATTCTCATTATTTAGAGCATCTTCAACCTGCTTTTGAGCATCATCAGCAGTTTTTGGTTCACCATTATCAACATCCTTTGTAGGTGAATCAAAGTATGAAGTATCTTTACAAATTGGCATCACAATGCAATCTTAACTGTTTTCTTCTAATGTACTTGCAGATGTAACATTTCTCAATTTTAGGTCACTTTACGACATCTATTATTCGTCACTATTTATTTTGGTCCGACACGCGTTTACTTTTAATAATTACTTTTTAACTAAATCACGTAGACTAGAAATAATCATTTAATGTAAACGGTCATCAAATAAATTAAGGTTTGCATCAACCAAGTAGTAAATAATTATTAAGAAGATAATTATTGACTTTGCGTATTTTATTTTTATTGGTCACGTAAAAGGGCTAACGTTTCGCAATAAAATACATTTGGACATACCCCGGAAGAATACTAGACTACCTAGACTTAAACCAATACCCGTTTTAAAAGCCTAAACACAAGATTTAATCAAATCTTGTGTTAATATCACTTGAGTAGCCGAGAGAGAGAGAGGTAAGTAAACCACACAAAATCGTCCCTTGGTGATTTATTAGCTACTAAAGATCTTCCTAACGATGTAACATTTGTACTTAGTACATCCAGTTTTCAAAATTATGCATGTTCCTAATGGTCTCCTAATGGCTATTTATCCATTGGTTAATAACCAATTCTCCCTTTTGATCCCTTTTGTGCCGCGGTTAACAAGGAAAGGAGACCATACCATATCATTTCATATCTTAGGTGAATCTTGTACAACATCTTGCTAATTAAGTCATGTACTTGGTGGTTTAACCTAAAACCATGTGTAAGCAACTAAAACCCTCCTAAACCACCTTCAATGATTGTTTCTAGTCAGCGGAGAAACCAGAGGAGTTAATAGCATAAATAATCCTATAATAAGACCCACTAGTTCCTTAACCACACTTCTAAACTCTTAAACTCTCTCAAGGATAAACACTTCCTATTTACTCCCATATCCCATTCGCATTTAACCTTACACGTCCCACATTTAAACCCACAATTGTTCTAAGGAAACACAAGGGAAGCCTTAAGATCAAGCTTAGGTTTTTGGAAGGGAAAGCCCAACTAAGGGATTCGGGTTTATAAGCTTGGAGCTTAAGTTATACACGTTTGGGTGTATACGAGTCGAGTTTACGTCTAAACTTACACCCAAGGAAACTAGGACCCTTTGTAAGTCGTTACTAGGTCTTTTATGTCATTTATGTTCGTCTTATCTTTACTTAAGTTACTATGTCACGTTATATTCGGGTTAGATACCTCATAGACGTGAGACATACATGGTTCGACAATGATGATTTCACGCTTCTAAGTTAAACAGCAATGTAGACTTGTGTGTTGTAAACTTGATTTAAAAGGATGATAACTAGCATGTTATAGCGTAAATTTTCATAAAAATGGACAAACGTAATCAAGTGGATTATGGAAATCGTTATGGCACGAGCACAAAAAGTATTCATGTAAACTTTTGTTGTAATCGAAACCTTTGGGCTTGGGAACTCATGCAATGACATATTAAACGAGTGCATGTAATGAATATCGATTCATAAACGTTAAAGAAATTCCAAAATGGTACGTCGAGACCTAGGAATCATTTAGCAACTCAAAGAGCTAAGTTCGGGTCATGTTGGGCTTGGCAGCCCACTGTGAGAGGCCTAACAGGCCCAGCGAGGCTCGTACGATAAGCTACGGCTTATAAATAAGCTATACAAGCTTATTCATGGTCTAGGAATGCTTATTAAATTGACTTGGGCTTTGCATTGCCTTCCAAAACCAAACTGAACCCTTAATGGGCTCACTAGCCCATTAACAAGTCCTATTCGAGCCATAAGCTCACAATAAGCTCAAAGCAGCTTATTGATAAACTCACATAAGGTATATGGACTTAATGGACCCAAATATAGTTAACGGACCCTAATGGACCAAGTCGAACCCATTAGAAATGTATTCGGGTTTCTATTTGGCCCATAAAGCCTAATACCGAGCCGGACAGCTTAGTGAATAAGCTGAATTGGAAAACAGAACTAATAAGTTCATAAGGCTAGAAAGTAAGTTAAAAACACCTAATGGACCTTAGTATATAATTCGAGTTAAGTTATTGGGCTCATGAGCCCAATAAGCTCGAAAAAGCCAAAATAAGCTCTCCCGAGCTTATTTTTAGCTTAACCAACTTAAACGAGCCTAATGAAAACAATTGTGCCTTTTAAAACTATATCAGACCTTTAAAACGCTTATTGGACCTTAACGGGCCTAATAAGGCCCATTAAGCCAAAATAAGCTCGTTAAAGCTTATTTATAAGCTTAGGCAGCTTATACAGCTTAAGAGGACTTATTGAATCATAATGTCACTTGTTAGATCTTAATCGGAGTTAAAATGTAATTTTTACAAGTTAAGGGGCTAAAAGTGTCAATTTACAAACTATAGGGTTAAAACTTTCATTTTTGGACTTTAATAAGTCTAGGGGTTGTTTTGAATATTCTGAAAGTTAAGGGGCTGATGTGAAACTATAAGGACCTAAAGTGAAACTTTGGATAGTTAGAGGACTAAAAGTAAGAAACTTAAGAGTGTTTTGTAAACAAAGGTGATTTTATAAATACTATCGAACCGCGAGTTACAATATATTCGCTATTAATCGGTTTTAACTTACGACTTTAATAAATAAGAATATTTATTAACAAAGTTTATACGTTTCCCAAGAGCCATCGTAATTACAAATAACTTCAAATACATTAAACGCGTACACCACCACACCAGTGATAACAGTGTATATAAACTAGCAAAATTTATTGTAGTTTATAGATTAAGTCGTTAGCCTAAACTTGTAGACTAAGACTGGTCGTATTTACTTAGGTATTTGACGGTGTGATTCATTGCTTACTTGGATATATATATTTATCATTCCGAGGACTACCTTCTAAGGTGAGTTCATAGCCCCATGTTTTACAATTATTTAAATGATTTACATCTTTGGGGTGAGAACATGCTTTGTTTTACAAATTGGACGCAAGTGCACATTTATTATTGACTTACGTGTTTGCCTAAGTAGCGATAACCCACTGAGCCCATTATCATGAACTGTCAATTACTGGATTGCGAGCGCGAATGTTATAGATAGATCTATTTGGGATTGACAATCTCGTTCGGGTGGATTAGCTTTCCACCTGGGGAATGAACGTATACCATGTCGAATTTGGGATGTTCCGGGTTAGAACATCATTCACGGGCAATTATTGGCAATTTATTTGCATTCATACATGTCAAGCTTCGGTGTCATGAGCTTAGGAAAACGTAATCACTTTTTATGATGTTTGCATCTGTTGCTTAATCATACACTTAGAAATCTTGTGGTCCTACAATTGATTTACATAAACCTATGAATTCACCAACTTTATGTTGACGTTTTAAGCATGTTTTTCAGGTCAATAAGGCACGAGATGTGAAGATACATTGAGGTCAAATAATTGAAGAGTCGACCATAAGATTTGGGGTCATATTACATTTGGGGACAATTGTTATAAACCAAAATCTTTATTTATATTGTTGAACAATTTGAAGGCTATGGCTTATGTAACAAACACGTATTTTGTTAATCCAATGTATTTTTTTTTTCAATGGACTACGTTTAGTGGTTCGTTTACATAATCTTGTGCTACTAAACTATGAAGTAACGCCCTCGGATATTCAACATTCCGCTGCAACCCAGATTTGGGGGTGTTACAGATTGGTATTAGAGCCAAGGTTATAGAGAACCAGGTCAAAAGTTTTGTCGGGACTATAACTATTTTCAAACACTGTTTTCACAAATGGGATTTGCGAGGGGGTCATGGCACACATTACTTGTTTGCATCCAGGCTTTTATGCTCTACATGACAATGCCATTGTTTTAGCATTAGTAGTTACTAAGTGCTTACTAGATTGATTGATATACGTGTAGATAAATGATATTACGTATATTACTATAAGACTCTTATAATTAAAGCTTATAGACATATCATACCGATCTTTCCTATAAGTAATACTTATATAGGTTATTTTTTCTTTTTGCAGTAGTCATGTCCTCTGCGACATCTGCGGTTTACACTGACTCTGAGCCCGGCAGAGCCTTTTGGGGAGCCAATGATGAGGAGGTATCTGAGGGAGGCATCCCACGGGTCATCGTATTAGGATATGACGGACTCCCGATACAACCAGTAGCCCCACCATCACCGGATTACATACCAGGCCCAGAGGATCCACAGGCACCGCCAGTTCCTTAGGACGAGGATGACGTGAGCCTATGTTCGTACAGGCACATGATCCTGACTACGTGCCAGAGCCTATATACCCTGAGTATATACCATTGGAGGATGAGCATGAGTTTCTAGCTGAGGAGCAGCCATTACCTCCTGTTGATTCACCTACTGCTGAGTCACCAGATAATGTTACTACAGTCAATCTCGAGGGGATCCAGGAGGAGTCGAGGATGCTGAGACGGGATGGTTGGTTGTGACTTTCCTTATGGACGGGGGATATGATGGAGATGATGACTGATTGGTGATTCATCTGGGGATGTACTCTGATGGGATGAGGATGATGAGGACGAGGAAGAGGAGGAGGAGGAGAGGCACTTAGCTCCGGCCGACTCTACTATTGTTGTACCTACTGATGAGCATGTTTTCCCACCTGAGGGAACAGAGCCTGCTATACTATCACCCTCCACTGATATTACTATTGGGGCTAGGATTACCGTTTGGTCTCAGACTTCCATATCCCTTCCACTAGAGGCAGAGGTTGAGAGACTTCTGGCCATGACTACTCCATCACCATCACCACCTATCTCACTATCACCACCTATCTCACTATCACCACCCTCTGCAGGAGATCGCCTTGCTAGGTGCACGGCCCCACCTACACATTCATCACCACCACCTATACCATCACCATTACTACTATCATCTAGGTGTCCAACCCAAATCCAGACACTCAGGATAGCATCCACTCAAGCCCTTATCGATGCCGTTACTGCCGCATTACCATCACCTCCACTACCACCATCTCTATACATACCACCACCTGTTGACCGTAGGAATGATATCCCCGAGTCTGATCCTTCCTCCCAGCATCCACCCCAAGACCCAACAACCCCAAGAGGTTGTATTTGCTCCACCCTAGTCTAGATATGAGTTCGAAGAGAGAGTTCACCTGGCTGACTACAGAGGTAGGTGGATAGTTATGGGTTTGTCAGCACGGTAGATGTTGAAGAGAGGTGACAAAGGGATTAGAGATGGTTGGGTACGCGGTATTAGGTTATTTGGGTAGATCCGGCAGATGCAGTTCCTGAGATAGCACCTATGATCGTGGAGAGAGGTCAATACTAGGGTCACAGAGCTTGATGAGTCATGAGCATGATACACAGGACTTGTATGCTTTACTAGAGGATGCTCAGGATAGTAGGTTCGTTAAATCATAGCGAGTCATTTGGACTTCGCAGCGGGTCGATTCACTTATGAGGTAGGATGACTGCTCCCGAACCTTATATTTATTGGAGGACAGTATATGGATGGTGGAAGAGGGGCCTATGCTTCTCGAGGGCTTGGGCTCACTCGATAGGATTGAGTCAGGCGACTCATCAGGAGCTTCAGACCCATCGTGTGAACATGTGTCTGACTTACGAGACCATCTTAGGCATCAACCAGACACAGATACAGCCTAGTCAGGGTTACTGACTACTGGCTAAAATATAATTATTATATACCCCGAAAACGAGGAAAAACACACAAATGGACTAAAGACACTTTAACATATAGATAATTATTGTTTGGAATATGTTTGTATTGTGTTTTTAGTGTTTACAGGTAAAAAGGATGAAACGAAGCAAAAACGGTAATTTTCGGTGTGCTTTGACGTCGTTTTCTATTATACGAGGGTCCAAATGAGGTGAAAATACCTCGATCACACCATGGAAGAAGCCGAAAAAACGAGTCAACTGGTACGGCCTTTCATATTTTACCCTTTTTTAGTTTGAACCTTTTTTGTCCCTGTTTGAACCTTTTATCTTTAATAACCAGCCAAGATTAAAAAGGGGTCTAATATATAATTTTGCATTGTATAACTAAAGCTATGCTCTAGCCCCGCCGGTAGGGGGAACTTATGCTTTTATACATGAGGTCTTGAGCTTCGAAACCGGGTAGGGATTTATCTCCCTCACGTCGGATCCGGAACTGACCAGGCACAAACCCGATCAGAACGGCAAAGACCCCGATCAGACCCGGCCCACGACCGACCTAGACCCGGCCCTGACCTGGTGCCCAATAACCCGACCCGATCAGGCCCAATAACCCGGTCCGACCGCGGTTGACTCACCGTGACCACCGTTTGACCGGTGGGTTGACCGGATGGTCCGCGCCTGTGGTCATCGGTGGTATGCCACCGTTCGACCGTCGTTGACCGCCACGTTGAACGGTGTGTCCGTCGGTGGTCCGACGGTGTTTGGACGCGTTGACCACCGTTGACCGCACGTCGTTGACCAACGCGTTGGACCGGTGGGTCCGGCGGCTGGTTGACCGGCTGGGGTGTGTGTGAACACGGGAAATATGCACTGGCAACACTTGTGTTGGTGGTGACACGTGGCGCTTTAATGATTGGGGTCAGACTGTGAAACGGTGGCAGGTCGACGGTACATGTAGCGGTCATTACGATTGGTAATGTAGCAGTTACTATGGTGGCGACACGTCAGACGAGGTACGTAGCGGGTGGCTGGCTGGACCCAATAAGAAGGTGACACGTGGCACTGGCGTGTGTCAGTACGAGGTTACTGTTGCGTTCAGGCGTGTGCTGCAATAATGAGGGGTTGTGTGGAGTGCAAAAATGACTCAAAATTTCCCCTAGATTCACGCATTAATCAATGGTTGGGTACCTGAATATGACGAAATACCTCACCTACTTATGTCTAGAAATCTGAAGGCACGCTAGCAGTGAGAGGAGTGTGTAGAATTTTAGTAGGATGTTTAGTGTGTGTAATTTTTTTAGTTTATTTTTATGTGTCAGTGTTTAGGGTTAGATAATTAGTTTATTTTGGGTTATTGATAAAAGCTTTATTAAAGCTTATTGGATCTAGCTTAATGTAACTTTTGGAGATTACAAAAGATTTCCTTATAGGTGCTCGATATTATTATGAAGATTTGATTTTTATTAAAGGTTTGTTTTCTTAATGTTTTTATTTTATTGCTTATTTCTCTTGCTTATTTTTACTAATTTTCTTTTGTATTATTGCTAATAAGCTCATACTTGTATAGCCTTATTTTTGGATCGGTATCTCTTAAGCTTATAGTCTAATTAGTTTTTCAATAGCTTATTTAGACTTGCTTTTTTTTATATTGGTTTTTTGATTTAGAGATTTTCGTGTGAGCTTTATTTTAGCTTATTTTCGATGTGCTTTTTTTCTTGTTTATTGTTTTTAGATCTATTCCTTAAAAATTCCCGTCTCTCGTTCATTGATTGAACACCTTAGTTTCGGGTGGTTTAGAATCTAAAATAATAGATCTTATTTTTTAAGCTTATTTCTAGTATTAAATTTGTTGCTTTTTAATTGCTTGCGTATTTTGTTAGATCTAAGTCCTTAATATTTAAGCCGATCCGCGTTCACTAGATTGAAACTTAGTTTGGGTGGTTCAGATCTAAAAATATTAGATCTTTTTTTTTAGCTTATTTTTCTGGTATATATTTGTAGCTTTTTATTCTACGCTTTTTTGTTTAGGATTTAAATCCTATAAAATTATTACCCGATCCTCGTTCACTAGATTGATACACCTTAGTTTCGGGTGGATTTAGATCTAAAGTTTTTTATCTTTTTATTTAGCTATTTTGTTATAATTTTTCATGTCTTATTCTGTATTCTATCCTTCTCATCTAAGGCCGGAGCTTAAGGGTCTTATAAGGTTGATAAATAGATAAAGTTTTGATCTTTATGGTTTTTATGAAAGTAATTTGTAGATAAAGTTGACACCTTTATTTGCTAATTAGTGAAGTAGAGCTTAAAAGTGATAAACTTATTTGTTTATTAAGTTTGTTAGATCGGGTGGTTATCGTTTATTTGCGGCTCTTCAATTTGGTTTCATTTTCTATTCTTTTTCAATTAATTAGTGTAGATTTAATTAGTTATTTTATAAAATGTTTGTTTATTCTTTATTTGCCATGCGTAGTAAGTAGTTTAACTTGTGTTTGCTAAGTGATTAGTGATTTGGAATTTAAGTGCGGTTTTAAAAAAGGTTTAAAAAAATAATAGTCAATTTACATACCGTCATTTACTTTTAATGCAATTTAAATACTTGTCATTTATTGTAAAAAACATTTTACTTTACTTGTCATTTAATTTCTTGAAACCAGTTTTTTTTAAGGATTTTAATTCGTTAAACCTAAGGCCGCACTTAAGGAACATTTCACGTCACTTAGCAAGCATATTTGTCATTTATATCTTTTAGATCAATTTTAGTTTAAACTTTTAGTTTTTAATCTTAGAATTAATATTAGTTTAATTTTTAGTTTAAAAATAGTTTAAGACCAAAACCAAAAACTTGAATGACAATCAAGCTCGATTCACAACTTGAACGTAGATTTCCATTCATCTCTCGCCGTGGACACGACACTCGGAGATAGACTATTATTTTTCCTAAAATAATTTTCTTATCAAACGGGAAATACTATATACTTATACGACTATCAGGGGCTGAAAATGTTATTTTTCTAAAGTTATAACTATAAGGACCTATCTTGCCAACTTTCAAAGTTAAAGGTTTAAATTATATATACTTTATATATAAAAGACTAAACAGGAAAATAGATGGAGTTAATAATTATTTAGCCACGCGGCCGAGGAAGCCTATCTCAGTGCATTATTAATGGACAGAAAAGGGAGGGGGAAATACAAATACTTACTATACTTTTACAACCCCCATGGAAAAAAATTGTGTTTGGCTTTGCGCAGTGCAAGCAGGTCTGGCTGAAAAGATACTTTCAAGCACATGCAATCATTGTAATCATTGGATCAGCCGTAAAGCAACTATTGTCAAACTCAGAAATCAGTGGGAGGTTGCTAAAGGGGAAGTTTGAACTAGAAAGGATATGACATCCAATACAAGCCTGGGGGCATCAATCAGAAGGGCAAATACTAGCGGATTTTATTGGTGGATTAACGACCAGAGGAATAATCCCCGAATTGTTACCCATGACGGAACCGAGGAATACCCGGACCTTGGTCCCTTCTTACAGACGGATATTCTAGTATAGTTGTTCCGGAGCTGGGACTAGTATTACAATATCCGGACAAGGGCAGAGTTCACATACGCCTATGAGGTTCAGATTTGAAGCTACTAACAATGAAGTCCGACATATGACAGCATTAATAGCCGGTCTCGGATTGCAAAAATAATAATGGGTCATAAAGAACCTGCAAGCACACGTATAGACTCAAGACTTGTACGCCAATCAAGTTAACGGCTTTATGTCGCCCCAAGAATCAGGCATGATCAATATTTTGAACAAAGTAAAAACGCTCGCAAGAAGTTCAGGGAATTTTCCATCATGCAAAAACCACGGAGCGAAAACAAACAAAGCAGATGCCATAAGCAAGATTGAATCTACAAGCTTCACACTCTTAGCAACAGGTACTTGTGGAGACTGAAGGAGAAGTCCTATAAACGTAAAGGAAATCATCGCCGTAGTAGAAGGAGGAAGCAAACACTATGGATGAACTATATGCGAGTACTTACAAAGGAGATACTTCTGGCGGATAAAAGAAAGTCCAGGGCGGTACGTCGCAAAGGCAGCCAAGTACACCTATGGATCATGGAACTTTGTACAAGATTCTTTCTTAGGGGCCATGGCTCGGGTGTGTTCGGACCGTCCAAGCAAACTACGTCCTTAGAGAATACAATGAAGGGTCGATGCAAAACATGCATTCCAGTCCTAGATCCGTGGTTGCATAGCTATGACCGAACAAGATATTTTGGCAAACAATGCATATGGGACGCACGAAAGTAATAAGGATGATTGCAATGATGTCAAGTCCATCACCCTGTCCCAAGAGAAACCGCCCAACAAAATTTAACTCTATCACCCATCTTCCTTTGCATTTTACAAATGGGGGATTGACATAGCCGGACCTTTCCCGGAAAGGCCCAGGCAAAGTCAATTCTTGATTGTAGATGGTGACTATTTCACAAATGGATCAAAGCCCAGCCCCCGGCACAACTATCACAGTAATTCAAGTTAAAAGTTCGTGTAGGACAACATTGTATGCAGATTTGATTACCGGGAAAATTGTATAGACATGGAAAAACAGTTACGCGATAACCCTTCAAAGACTAGTGTGAAAAACTATGTATTCGTCAATGCTTTGCTCTCTGTGAAGCATTCACAAACAAACGGCTTGGTGGAAAGAGCAAAAGATTTTGGTCGGGATGGAAAATAAAAGCTAGATTGGTTGAAAGAAGCAAAGACTAGATAGGAGAACTCTCACACATCCTATGGTCCCACCGCATTAATGACTCAAATCAAGTTAATGGGGGGGAAAACACCATTTTCACTAACATACAGCACGGAAGCTGTTTCATCCTACGGAAATAGGCCATGCCAACGCTCCGGATAAGAAAGTAGACTGACAAAGTACGATGAAACTTGGAAATAAAACCTGGACCTCAGTGAGGAAAAAAAGGGAACAAGCGAGCAATTCAAGAAGCAAAAAAGCAAAACTAAAATGGAAACCCAAAAATAAATAAAAAAAAAATACAAAAAAAATAAAAAAAGTATTACACTCCAGGGTCCGATGGTTCAAGTTTCAAGCCAGGCGGACTTATGGATCTACCGCAGCAAATGACGCAAGTCACGCCAAAAGGGATGATGTAAACTTGGACCCAATAGGAAGGACCGTACAAAGTTGCTGAATCGCTTGGACTTGGAAAAGGAGCATACAAACTTAAAGATTATAAAGGAAATGAACTCCCGCGGACATGGAACATTTGTAATCTTAAAAAGTGTTATGTACACGAAATGTAAGAACCCGTCCGGCACATATGATGATCCGGAGGGCAATATCTCAATTTATCTTTATCTTGTAATGTATTAAATTTTAATGAAAAGTGGGGATTAGCTACCCTCACGAGTTTTAAATCCTAAAATTTTTCTTTTTACTTTGCAAAGTTATATTAATTGTTAAGACGCGCACGCAAGGAGCCACGCTCCGCAAATATATTATCCCGTATAATAAAGGTTGAGCAACCTCAAAATGAGCTCAGGTGCGTAAGAGGTATTGCAAACCCTGCACCGGGAGAATAACCCACAAATATTCACAAGACTATCTATTACGAACGTACACCAGTAATGAATAAAAGATAGCAAAATATATGAACATGTTAAACTAGCATTCATATTACAAAAGAAGCCGCAGAAATAGCCACAGACGGCCGCGGTATACAAAACATCATAAAAGTTCTACACAAAAACTGTTATGATAGACCACATGCGGTCACGGCACAACCTAAAAGCGGCAGGCTTCAAACTTAGGAATGGCAACTACGCTCCCTAGAGCCTCGTCCGTATCCACCTCATCAAAGTCCTCGACGGAGAGAGGAGCCGCAGAAGTACTAGTTTCACCCACCCAAGTCTGAGAAGACAGGGGGTTAGAAACTATCTCCATCATAAGCTGGCGAAGGGCTGCAGCATGCTTCTTCGCTCCTTCAGCACGAGAATGAACATTCAGCAAAGCGAAGGACAAAGAAGTCTCCCCAACGATGGCCTTGTCATCAGAATGATGGATGGGGACGGAAAGCTGCTCAAGACACGGTTGCAGGTGAGCAGCTTCCGGGAGGTCAGCCAAGGGTCCGTCCAGGATAAAGCAATCTAGGACCTCATCCATCCCGGCATCTTTTTTGGACTTCAACAAATTTACCAGAGGGAAGTCCACGTCCTCAAGAGCCCTCACCGCATCAAAATAGCTGGTCCTGGCAGCCTCCGGGTTATAAGCCTCGACCGCGGAAAGCGGGGTTCCGGCAACCCCATGCTCATACCCAGCCTCCAAGCCCTCCTGCATACCGAAATCCACGGCACGGCCCAAGGCGTGACCCAGAATGCCTTGATACTCAGGAGATTTAAAACATTTTAGCACAGCAAGCTGAATCCCGTGCGTCAGAAACCATCTCCTTCCGGCCAAGGTGGTCAGGTAGGCGGGATAAAATTCCCCCTCCAAACGGCCGGAGACATCCATAACATGGGCCTCAAGCTCGGCTACACGGTTATAAAGCACCTGGGCCTGCTCCTCCTGCTGAGCTTCCGCCTTCTCTTTAAAATCCTGGAAGGCGGTGTGAAGGGTAGAAACCTGCGAAAATAAGAAGTTTTTTTTAAATAATAATAATAATAATAATAATAACAACACGCGGAATAAAAGACATACCTCAGAGGTAAGCCTATCCCTCTCAGAAGTCAAGGAGGTAATCAAGCTCCCGGCTTCAGCACAAGCGGCCTTGAATCTCAATGCGCTAGACTTAGATAAGTGGCACGGAACAAGTAATGGTGAGATTTATGACCTTTTACGCAATAAGTACATTCAGTACTGAACACCTCCCCGTCAACAAGCAGACACTCTGAACCACGAAGACGGACAACCTCCGCGGTTTTCCGCCCATCTTCGCCATCTCCGCCTCCTCCACCAATAAGATTTAAGTTCTAAGAATCAGCCAGGTCTTTCTCCTCAGCAACCTACCACGAGCATCAAACATTGCCTTTGATCCCCCGCTTCTTCTCCTAAGCTCAGCTCAGCTCGCATAACGGGGACCTTACCTCCGACTCAAGACAAATCTGTCGCGCCGCCCCCACTAACTTGAACTCCTATACCTAGTTCACAAATCCCATGACTTCGAGGTAGAGAAAAAGCCAGGGGCAACGCGTCAACAAATATCGCGTCAGGAAAAAACAGTCATCCAACAACAATCATTGGTAATGTTTCCATCGAGAAACATATCAAACGTTTTGCCTGTATCGGAAGAATTCAGGGCAGGCAACTCGTTAAAAGGAGTCATCAGACCCTTTCTGATGTCTCGAGTTGGTAAACCCGCTTACATTCCGTGTAGGCGTAATGCCCGACATTCTCACCGGGCGGAGTTACAGTACACAGCAGTATAGGACCGGGAACAAAAACATATCCGTGATCCGGGCACTGCCAAATACAATATATATATATATAGAAAAATCTATATATATATATAGTATATATATAATAATATATATAATATATATATATATATATATATATATATATATGTTAAGGCACATAAAAGTATAGTGAAAAAAAAAGATAAACATTTAAATACCTCTGAACAACATGGGCCTAGGTATCGGCCTGAAAAGAAGTCCTCGACACAAGGGGACTTGTCGGCATAAGTTGCCTCAGTCCAGCAAGGGTCTTCTCACCAGTACCAGTAGCAAAGCTGGGTGTTCCTGTCCTCATCTGCTTGGCAGGAAGGAATCCACTCAGTTTCCCAACCCCTTCCTCTTGGACTTCCCTGTCTGACGTGACAACCTCATTTCGGGCCCTGTCAAATCTAATTAGGTGTCCTCCGAAATAACATTCTCGGGCTCCACCTCAGCCGAAGCAGACACCTCAGAGCAGACACCTCAGTATCAGCAGCAAACTACTGCCAACCTGCAGCATGATAACCAAGGGCATGAATCAATGACTGGTACTACTCCAGTACTTCACCTGATCATGGTCATTTTATGAACTTCTTCTACCGCTTGGACCTTCCGGGGGCCGGCAGTCTTGATAAAGTCAAGCAAACCCATGTCTACAAAACAAACACCAAAGGATTAGACCTCATAAATCATATAAAAAAACATTTTCCACCGAAGGAAGCAACACCCACCCATTTCGTCAGGCCCTCATCAAAAGTTCCGGATAAGTATTCTCATCAAATAACAGATAAAATGGGCTAAACCCACAAGACACAAAAAGCACACCGATAACGGCAAGAAAGGAGCCTTGTTGTTCTTCAGAAGACTAACAGTTTGCTCTTGGCGAGCGGTAAGATGGGGGGCCGGATCTTTCTCCAACGTACCCCCCACATACAAGGAAACGAGGATAGGGAACACTTTAGCATCAACCCAGAAAAAATGATCGGACCAATTTTTAATGGAGTCTGGGGGTTTCGGGAAGCAAGAAGGAGAAGATGGGGAACGTTTTGCAAAGGAAAATTACCCGTCACTAGATGTGCCGGTATAAAACGCACGAAAGACAGTTACCGACGGCGCAAGGTCAAGCACGCGCGTCAAAACCTCAAAATGAGATACGCGGGCAGCACCAAAAGGGGATAATTAAGAAATATGTATGCGGAAATATCAGAGAACAACCATCAAAAATTTCGTGAAGGGATTCCTATAACCACAATAATCAAAAACCTGGTAATAAACATCCACTTTACCCTCAGGGAATGATGATAGTGGTGATCTTCTTGCCCTCGGAGCCACGTGAAGAACTTCATCAGGAATATAGTTAGTCATTACATAAGTTTCCCATATGTTCCTGGAGGATCATAATGGAAATGCTTAGCAGCAAAGGTTAGTCATTTTGGAAGAAGACGAGCTAATGAAATGATGCGTAACCTGAATCTCGAAAAACCCATAGAAGTGAAGAAAACAACGCATGGAAGAAGTTTAAAGAATAAAAGCTTGAAGAAATTAAACAATGGTAAAAGGAAGTTTTTGTAAAGAATAAAACATAAAAAAGGGGGGTGGGGGGGTTAATTATACGCCTATGGTGTAGTTACCCTCTGACAATAGCTGATGACGCCCACTGTAAACCACGTACATAACCCGGTAGCAACACAATCTGGAACTAAGTACAAAAGCTGTCAAAACTATCACATCACCAGAAGGATAAAAGGACAGCAGCGCCTACCAAGTTAGTGGAACGTCACCGAACTATGATAAGGAAGCATTCAGCATGAAATAGATAACATCCAGAAGCAAACCAACAGCAACCAAAGGAACCGAATACTAGCACTGATCACCGCACGCAGGACATGATCCGCAAGCAATATCATACTAGACTGGGGGGACTTGATAACGTATAATAGGTATACCAAGCCTCCGGGCTTGGACCACACTATCACTTGGGCTCCTCAGCCCAACTTAGCAGTCATGGGCCGAAATTAAACCCAATCCCGCATTGATCACGGCCCGGACACAGCAAAACGGACGCGGACCTAACTATAGGATACTTCCGTCCACGGAAAGCACACTCGCGACCCGTATACACGTTATTATGGACCATTGCCCGACAAGGGACTGCAACTCGGCCACTACGAAATACTAGGAAACCCCTAATACTAGACCCCTATAGATATGGAAACCTAATACACAATGAACAGTTAACGATTTTCACACTCTATACCTCATACTTTCTCGTCTCTACATGTTTTACTTACAATGTCACACCGGAGTCAAACCGTCAGGGTTCCGCCCCCAGAGTAAGTACAACGGTTTTCGTTTGAGATTGTGCAGAAATCGTCACTTCTCTTGCTCTAATACAAAACTCAACGCTCAAATCATTCGGTAGCCCAACCCAATACAGGATTTGAGCCCAGGTCTATACCCGACACTTATTTTGTATTAACGGCAACCAAAGATTAATATTTCATTTTTAGGGCTGGACGTGTGGAGCGTTTAGTATATACAGTAGAAACTCTATAAAATAATACACTTGTGACCACCAAAATTTATTAATTAAAAGAGAGATATTAATTTAATCGATAAAATTAATAATTATTAAATTTATATATAATTAATATTTCATTAATTATAGTATACAAAAGGTTGAAAGCGTTATTTGGAAATAATAAAGATGATATCGTATGAAGAAGATGATGAAAGTTCTAAACTACACTTGAACCACCCTCGGCGAGAACGAAGTAATTAAAGCGGCAATCACATGAACAATTCTGTTGAGCTAGTGAGCAAACAACACCAGAAGTTCTTGACGCATCGTCAAAAGAAAATTAGAGACGAGACATTCAAGTGGAAATTGATTTCAACAAAAAACAAAAGACAATGAGTCATTATTCAGAAACCTTCATAAAAATCATTCATGTAATATGCTAATAATATAAGGGAATTATTAATTATATTTATATGTGGGTCTAAAAAATTATCAAAAAAGTATTATCTTATAATATATTTAGCGAATATTAATTAGCACCCTATCCCGAGTCCGGGACCGGCAAAAAAATAATATCTACGAGAGTAATATTTAAATAATCGAGTATTAATTTATCGAGTTTCTACTGTACGTTTTGTACGGAGATAAGAACTCACTAACTTCTTGTCCATATCACATATAAATGCTTTTTTAAACCTAGCCACAATGCACATATTAACAAATATAATACTGTATTTCTAACAAAATTTAAAAAAGATTCTTATTGAAGACAGGCCTAACCTGGTTTTGGATTTTGTGTAGACTTTGGAGTCACTCACTGCAAGTTGTTCGTACAACAATTCTCTAACAAATTTCGTCTCTTTTCACTAATTACAGCATAGGGCAAGTCTACACATGTGTGTGTGTATAAAACAATATCGATCTCAAAACAGAATATTGGAATATAAAGTTCAATGGTATGGTCTTACAATTGTATTTGCTGTAAATTACTTATTGCAACTTGGTTCACTTAATATCTTTGCACTTGTCAATTTTTCTTTCTTCTGCCAGAAGAACCGACCAAAACACCATGCAATCCCATAACTTATACACATACACGTAATATATTTATTCGATATGTTTGACCAAAATAATTGACGTTGAAATTAGAGATGAATTTCGAGAAAAAAAATGGTGAAAATCATTAAATAATAATTATGTTTGAAATTTGTTTGAATTTGTCGATATAACTTTATTTTTTTTTATTAAAAATCACTCAAAATTGTAATAATAATCCGTTATTATGAAATTTCTATGTTAGAGTGAACTCAACTGAATACTTCTCGAACTTTATTATTTTGTGTGGATATTTTGTATGCTCGATCGTGCATTTATTGGTTATACATAAAGTTAGTTGGAAATTATTATATTAATGAGTTGAACATTTATTATTAAGGTACAACATGATAATGCATTTATGAATAATCTAATCAGACTAAATTTAAAGGAAAAAGATCCTCTAAAGTTAAGGTCAAACATGATTGATCATGTTAAGTTTATTGTGAGTGAAAATAAATAAGTGGGCTCATGATTTTTATAACAAAGAAAAAGTTTTATACAATTAACTAATTTGTGATTGGTGAACATGATGTATCATGTTTGACTCAACTTTAGAGGATTCTAATCCAAATTTAAATAACTTCATAAGAATGAAATTTTGAAACTTTGATTTTATAGTTGATATAAAGTTTGAGTTAGCAAATTGAAATACTAATAAAACTTGGTTAGTATTACATGACATATATTTTAAAAAGATTACATATTTGTACTAGATATACGAAGTGTCATTTTATTTTATGTTGATGACTAAGTATTAACTTTCTAAATTTATGTATAAGAGATTGTGTCGAAAATAAAACGTCTATTTTAATTAACAAACTTTTTAAAAAGATAAGCATTATCTTCTAAGAGAAAAGATCAAATAAAGTAACAAATATTCTTGAGATCTCCTCCTCAACCGAGAACCTTAAAAGTGGCAAGCGGGAGTAGAGGAAAAGAGGAGAGATCTCAAGAATAGAGAGAGGAGAGGGAGCGCTTAAATATATATACACCATTCTCTTAGAAGATATGCTACCTTTTTAAAATGGTTGTTAATTAAAATAACGTTTGGTAATTTACGACCAACATCTGTGTAAATAAATTATTGTGATGAAATATATCTCTCTTATCACTCATCACACATAAAATAAAATATTGAACACGTCGTGATAATATAGTACAAATGCTGAGAGCGTCATTTTTAAAATATATGTTTTTTCATGTAAACTAACCAAGTTTATTAGTATATTCACACATGCTACACACATAAACTTATATCAACTATTAAAATCAAAGTTTCCAAAATTTATTCTTATGAATTATTTAAATTTTGGATTAAATTCCTCCTAAAGTTGAGGAGGTGGACATGATATCCAATCTATGTTCACATATCACTTATTAGTTTAATATCTGTAAAAACCTTTTTTTCATTAAATAAAAATCACAGAGCCCACTATTTTATTTCAGCTCACAATAAACTTAACATGATCAATATGTTTGACCTTAACATAGCGGGATCTTTTTCCTTTAGGAATTTTAGTGCTGTGTGAATTATTCATAAATTCATTATTCATGTTGTGAGCGCGAGAGAGAATAATAAATGTCAACTCATTAATTAATAATTCCTCAACACCCTACACATGTCTATAACAATTAGAGAGCACGATCGAGCATACAAAATATCCACACACAAAAATACTAAATTTTGAGAAGTACCATTGAGTTCTCTAACATATAAATTTCATAATAACGTGTCTATACATCTTACAAGTTTGAGTAATTTTTAAATAAAAAAATAAAGTTATATCCAAATTCAACAACAAACATTTCACAACATAATTAATTCTATATTCTCGAGATGAAGAGAGCGCGCTGTGCTCGATTTTTATATTCCTTCGAAATTCATCGTCTAATTTCAACGTCAATTATTATGATCAAACATATCGAATAAATATATTACGTGTATGTGTATAAAAGTTATGTGTGCTTGCGATGGTGTTTTTTGGTCGGTTTTCTACTGGCAGAAGAAAGACAAACCACACCACACAACACACAAGATATTAAGTGAACCAAGTTGCAATAAGTAATTTACAGCAAATACAATTGTAAGACCATACCATTGAACTTTATATTCCAATATTCTGTTTTGAGATCGATATTGTTTTATACACACACACATGTGTAGACTTGCCCGTGACTTTAATTAGTGAAAAGAGACGAATTTGTTAGATAAATTGTACGAACAACTTGCAGTGAGTGACTCCAAAGTCTACCCAAAATCCAAAACCAGGTTAGGTGTCTTCAATAAGAATCTTTTTTAAATTTTGTTAGAAATACAGTATTTATAGATTTGGTTATTATTTTCATTGTTCTGCTTCCGCTAGGTTTAAAAAAAGCATTTATATGTTGATAGTGGACAAGAAGTAGTGAGGTCCTACTCCGTACAAAAACGTACAGTATGAAACTCGGATATATAATACTGATTATTTAAATAAACTCTCCTAAGATAATACATTTTATTTGCCGAGCCGCGCGCGCGAGCGTGGGATAGTGGGATGCAGAAGGAGAGAGTCGATAATTATCGCTAAGCATCTCTATCTAGATAATACATTTTTTGCTAATTCTTTAAGACCCCAAACACACACACAAAATTAATAATTCCTTTATATATAGCATATACATGAATATTTTATGAAGGTTTTCTTGAAAAATGCCGAGCGCACTGTGAGCGAGAGAGTGTTTTTTTTGTTGAAATCAATCACTCTCCCTTGTATCTCGACTCTAATTTTCCTTAGCATGGTAAAACATCTGGTGTTGTTTTCTCATAGCTCAACAAGAAATTAGTTCAATGTGATTGCCGCATAATATTTCGTTTTCGCGAAGGGGGTTCCATTGTTAGAACTTTCATCATCTCTTCATCGATATCATCTTTATTAATTCAATAACGCTTTCAACCATTTGTATAACTATAAAGTTAAATAAAAATATTGTGTTAATAGGATAAATTATAAGTATTAGTTTATTTTACGGATTAATAAAAAGCTCTTTTGGATAAGCGTAAAGGGAGAGGGAGGAGGGAGAGGGGGTGTGTTAGTACTCTACAAGTGTCACACACACTATAGAGTTTCTAACTGAATAATACTAAACGCTCCACACGACCAGCCCCTAAAATGAAATAATAACCTTTGGTTGCCTTAATACAAAATAATGTCAGGGTATAGAAAAAAAAAAAACCCTTGGGCTCAAATCCTGTATAGGGTTGGGCTACCGAATATTTGAAGCGTTGAGTTTTGTATAGAGCAAGAGAAGTGATGATTTCCTGCATAATCAAGTAAACCGTTAGCCTTACTGTTGGGACGGACCCCACGGTTAAACTCCGGTGTGAGAGTAAGAAAACATGTAGAGAGAGAAAGTATGAGAGTATAGAGGTGAGAAGAATCCCGTACTGTTCATTGTGTATATAGGTTCCGTATCTATAGGGTCTAGTAATTAGGTTCCTAGTATTTCCGTATGGCCAGAGTGAGTCCCTTGTCGGGCAAGGTCACCATAATAACCGTGTAATAACGGCCGCGTTTGCTTTCCGTGACGGAAGTATCCTAATAGATAGGTCCGCGTACCGTTTTGCTGTTTCCGGCCGTGATCAATGCGGATCGGGGTTTAAATTTCGGCCCCATGACTGTCTAAAGTTGGGCTGAGGAGCCCAAGTGAAATGATGCCCAAGCCCGGAGGCTTGGTAATACCATTATACGTTATCAGTCCCCCAAGACTAGTATGAATTTGCGCTTGCGGATCATGACCATCGTGCGTGATCAGTGCAGACTTCCGGTTCCTTAGTTGCTAGTTGGTTTGCTTACATCATGGAGTTATCTATTTCCTGCTGTAATGCTTCCTTATCAAGTTGGTGACGTTCCACTAACTTGGAGCGCTGCTGTCCTTTTATCCTCTGGCTGATGTGATAGTTTTGACAGCTTTTTACCTATTTCCCAGATGTGTTGCTACCGTTGATTATGTAAGTGGTATACACGTGGCGTCATCCAGCTATTGGTAGGAGTAAATACACCAAGGGTCTAAATACCCCCCCCCCCCCATTTTTATTGTTTTATTCTTTACAAAACCTCCTTTCTACCATTGTTAATTTCTTCAAGCTTTTATTCTTTAAACTTCCTTCGTGCGTTATTTTCTTCACTTCTATGGTTTTTCGAGATTCAGGTTAGCATCTTTTCTTAGCTCGCTCTTCAAACCTAACTTGGCTGCTAAAGCATTCCATTATGACTCCAGAAATGATGGAAAACTTTTGTAATGACTACTATATTCCTGATGAAGTTCATCCCTGGCTCCGAGGCAAGTAAGGCACTATCACTCAATTTCCCTGGGGTAAAGTGATGTTTATACCAGGTTTTTTTGATTATTGTGTTATAGGAAATCCCTTTCACAAATTTTGAATGTTGTTCTCTGATATTTCGCATACATATTTCTTAAGTATCCCGATTAGTCGCTGCCCGCGTATCTCATTTTGAGGTTTTGACGCGCGTGCTTGACCTTGTCCGCCGACGTAACGTGTCTTTCGTGCGTTTTATACCGGCACATCTAGTGACGGGTAATTTTCCTTTGCAAAACGTTCCCATACTTCCTCCTTTCTGCTTCCCGAAACCCAGACTCCATAAAAATTGGTCCGAGATCATTTATCTGGTTGATGCTAAAGTGTTCCCTATCCTCGTTTCCTTGTATGTGGGGGGTACGTGGAGAAAGATCCGGCCCCCCATCTTACCGCTCGCCAAGAGCAAACTGTTAGTCTTCTGAAGAACAACAAGGCTCCTTTCTGCCGTTATCCGGAGTGCTTTTTGTGTCTTGTGGGTCTAAGCCCATATTATCTGTTTGATGAGAATACTTATCCGGCCTTTGAGAGGCCTGACGAATGGTGGGTGTTTGCTCCTTCGGTGAAAAATGTTTTTTATATGATTATGAGGTTAATCCTTCGGTGTTTGTTTTGATAACATGAGGATTGCCTTGACTTTATCAAGACTGCGGCCCCGGAAGGTCCAACCGGTAGAAGATCAATAAAAAGGCTGATCAGTGAACTACTGGAGAGTACCATCCATCGTTTCATGCCCTTAGTTACTCCTGCGTGGCAGTGGCACGTTAGTTCTGCTGCTGCTCCTGAGGTCCCCCCCTGCTCTTGAGGTTCTGCTCGGCTGAGGGTGGAACCTGATAATGTTGTTCGGAGTACACCTATTTAGATTTGACAGGCCGAATGAGTGTTGTCACGATCAGCCAGGGAAGTCCAAGAGGCAGGGGTTGGGAAACAGAGTGATACCCTTCCAGCCAGCATCTGAGGAAGGATCATACCCAGCTTGCTACTGGTACTAGGTGAGTGAAGACCCTGCTGACTGAGGCAACTTATGCCCACAGAGTCCCCTGTTTCGAGGAATTCTTTTTCAGGCCGATACCCTGGCCCATGTTGTTCAGAGGTATTTAAATGTTTCTCTTTTTTTACTGTACTTTTATGTGCCTTAACATATATATATATATATATATATATATATATATATATATATATATATATATATAATATATAAAATATTATATATATATAAATATAATGTATTTGGCAGTGCCCGTGATCACGTATGTCCCGGTCTATACTGCTGCTGCTACTAGTAAGCTTCCGCCCGGGGTCGAAAGTGGCATTACGCCTACATCGGATGTAGCCGGGTCTTCCCAACTCGAGACATCAGAAGGGTCTGATGACTCCTTTTACGAGTTGCCTGCCCTGAATTCTACCGAGGCAAAACGTTGGTATGTTTCTCGATGGAACATTACCAATGACTTGTTGTTGGATGACGGTTTTTCCTGCCGCATATTGGTTGACCGCGTGCCACTCCGGCTTTTTGCTCTACCCCCAGAAGAATGGATTATGAACAATGTATAACGGAGTTCATTGTGGGGGCGCGCGACAGATTTGTCTGATACTGAGAGGTAAGGTCCCGTGCCGAGCATGAGCTTGAGCTTAAGGAGAAGCTCAAAGGCAAGTATGATGCTCGTGGTAGGTTGCTTGAGGAGAAAGACCTGGAGATTCTTAGACTTAAATCTTTGTTGGTGGAGGAGGCGGAGAAGGCGGAGAGGGCGGAAACCGCGGAGGTTGTCCGTCTTCGTGGTCAGGTGTCTGCTTTGACCGGGGAGGTGTCAGTACTGAAAAGTACTATTGCACAAAAGGACACTAACATCTCCTTACTTGATTCCCGTGCCACTTATCTCAAGTCTGCGCTTGATGATTCCAAGGCCGCTGAGCAAGCCGGAGCTTGATTACCTCCCTTGACTTCTGATGAGGGATAGGCATGACCTCTGAGGTATGTCCATTTATTCCGATGTGATGATTATAATTTGTATTATATTAATAATATATTTTTTATTAAACACCCTTTATTTTTCGAAGGGTTATCTACCCTTCACACCGCCTTTCAGGATTTTAAAGAGAAGGCGGAAGCTCAGCAGGAGGAGCAGGCCCAGGTGCTTTATAACCATGTAGCCGAGCTTGAAGTCCATGTTATGGATGTCTCTGGCCGTTTGGAGGGGGAATTTTATCCCGCCTACCTGACCACCTTAGCCGGAAGGAGATGGTTTCTGACGCACGGGATTCAGCTTGTTGTGCTAAAATGTTTTAAATCTCCTGAGTATCAAGGCATTCTGGGTCACGCCTTGGGCCGTGCTGTGGATTTTGGTATGCAGGAGGGCTTGGAGGCTGGGTATGAGCATGGGGTTGCCGGAACCCCGCTTTCCGTGGTCGAGGTTTATAACTCGGAGGCTGCCAGTACCAGCTATCTTGATGCGGTGAAGGCTCTTAAGGACGTGGACTTCCCTTTGGTAAATTTGTTAAAGTCCAAAAAAGATGCCGGGATGGATGAGGTCCTAGATTGCTTTATTCTGGACGGACCCTTGGCTGACCTCCCAGAAGCTGCTCACCTGCAACCGTGTCTTGAGCAGCTTTCCGTCCCCGTCTATCATTCTGATGACAAGGCCATCGTTGGGGAGACTTCTTTGTCCTTTGCTTTGCTGAATGTTCATTCTCGTGCCGAAGGAGCGAAGAAGCATGCTGCAGCCCTTCGCCAGCTTATGATGGAGATAGTTTCTAACCCCCTATCTTCTCAGACTTGGGTGGGTGAAACTAGTACTTCTACGGCTCCTCTCTCCGTCGAGGACTTTGATGAGGTAGATACCGACGAGGCTCTAGGGAGCGTAGTTGCCATTCCTAAGTTTGAAGCCTGCCGCTTTTAGGTTGTGCCGTGACCGCATGTGGTCTGTTGTAACAGTTTTTGTGTAGAACTTTTATGATGTTTTGTATACCGCGGTCGTTTGTGGCTATTTCTGCGTCTTCTTTGTAATATGAATGCTAGTTTAACATGTTCATATATTTTGCTATCTTTTATTCATTACTGGTGTACCTTCGTAATAGATAGTCTTGTGAATATTTGTGGGTTATTCTCCCGGTGCAGGGTTTGTAATACCTCTTACGCACCTGAGCTCATTTTGAGGTTGCTCAACCTTTATTATACGGGATAACATATTTGCGGAGCGTGGCTCCTTGCGTACACGTCTTAACAATTAATATAATTTACAAAGTAAAAAGAAAAATTTTTAGGATTTAAAACTCGTGAGGGTAGCTAATCCCCACTTTTCATTAAAATTTAATACATTACAAGATAAAGATAAATTGAGATATTACCCTCCGGATAATCATATGTGTCGGGCGGGTTCTTACATTTCGTGTAGATAACACTTTTTAAGATTACAAATGTTCCATGTCCGCGGGAATTCGTTTCCTTTGCAATCTTTCAGTTTGTATGCTCCTTTTCCAAGTGACTCTGCAACTTTGTACGGTCCTTCCCATTTGGGTCCAAGTTTGCCTCCATCTCTGGCATGACTTGCGTCGTTGCTGCATAGACTATGTCGCCTGGCCTGAAACTTATGCCGCGGACCCTGGAGTTGTAATACTTTTCCATTTTAATTTTGCTTTTTGCTTCTTGAATTGCTGCTTGTTCTCTTTTTTCCTCTATGAGGTCCAGGTTTACTTTCAAGGCTTCATCGTTCTTTGTCGGGTCTACTTCCATAGTCCGGAGCGTTGGCATGCCTATTTCTGCTGGGATTACAGCTTCCGTGTCATATGTTAGTGAAAATGGTGTTTCCTCATTGCTTGATTTTATCATTGTGCGGTGGGACCATAGGACATGTGAAAGTTCTTCTATCCAGTCTTTGTTTCTTTCATCAAGTCTAGCTTTTATTCCTTCCCCTAAACTTCTGTTTGCTCTTTCAACCAAGCCGTTTGTTTGTGGGTGCTTCACGGAAGCAAAGCATTGACGGATACATAGTTTTTCACACCAGTCTTTGAGTGGGTTATCGCATAACTGTTTCCCATTGTCTGATACAATTTCCCCTGGTAGACCAAATCTGTAGACTATGTTGTCCCATACGAACTTTTTAACTTGATTGCCTGCGATAGTTGCGACGGGCTTGGCTTCGATCCATTTGGTGAAATAGTCAACAGCTACAATTAAGAATTTGACTTTGCCCGGGCCTTCCGGGAAAGGTTCGGCTATGTCGATCCCCCATTTGTAAAATGGCCACGGAGACGTGATAGGACTTAAATTTTGTTGCGGGTTTATTAGGACGGGGCGATGAACTTGGCAATCATTGCATTCCCTTATTAACTTCCGTGCGTCCATATGCATTGTTGGCCAGTAATATCCTGTTCGGATAGCTTTGGCAACCACGGATCTAGGACCGGAATGCATGCTGCACAACCCCTCATGTATTTCTATAAGGACATAGTTTGCTTGGAGCGGTCCGACACACCGGAGCCATGGTCCTAAGAATGATTTCTTGTACAAAGTTCCGTTAATCATGATGTATCTGGCTGCCTTGCGACGTATCGCCCTGGCTTTCTTTTTATCTACCGGGAGTATTTCCTTTGTAAGGTACTCGCGTATAGGTGTCATCCATGTGTTGCCTTCCTCCTCTACTATGGCGAGGATTTCCTTTTCATTTATGGATTTCTCCTTTAGTTCTTTCACGAGTACCTGTTTGCTGAGATGTGCGAATCTTGTGGATGCAATCTTGCTTAGGGCATCTGCTTTCTTGTTTTCGCTCTGTGGTACTTGCTTGATGGAGAATTCCCTGAAGCTTCTTGTGAGCGTTTTTACTTTGTTCAAATATTGGATCATGCCTGATTCTTTAGCGACGTAGGATCCGTTAACTTGATTGGCTACAAGTCTTAAGTCTACATGTGCTTGCATGTTCTTTACGCCCATTTGTTCTGCGATCCAGAGACCGGCTATTAACGCTTCATACTCAGCTTCATTGTTTGTGGCTTCAAATGTGAACCTTATGGCATATGTGAACTCAACCCCTTCTGGGTTGGTTAGTATTAGTCCGGCTCCGGAACCATCTATACAAGATGATCCGTCTATAAAAAGAGTCCAAGATTCTAGTATTTCCTCTGGTTCTGTCATGGGTTCGTCCGGGGATTCTTCCTCCGACCGTTCCATAATAAAATCCGCTAGTATTTGTCCTTTGATTGACGTCCTTGGCCTGTATTGGATATCATAACCTTTTAGTTCAAACTTCTATTTTAGCATCCTCCCGGAGATTTCTAAACTAGACACCAGTTGCTTTATTGGTTGGTCCGCTAACATCAGCTTTTCCATGGGAGTATAGTTGATCTCTGACCCTCGTAGAGCACGGCTTACAAAGTATATTGGTACTTGTTTGCCTTCCCTGTCCATCATTAAGACTGCACTGATTGCTTCTTTGGTTGCGACCAAGTATACGATTAGCTCCTCCTTCTCCTTAGGTGCGGTTAGCATTGGGAGTTCTGCGATGAGCTTCTTCATTTGTTTGAAGGCTGCTTCTGCCTCCTGATTCCATTGGAAGTCACTCTTTTTGTGCACTTTTTTAAGGTTTTAAAGAAAGGCAATGATTTTTTGGCTCACTTTGACAAGAACCTGTTTAAACTTGCTAGTTTCCCATTAAGCTTTTGTACGTCCTTGAGGCATCTCGGAGATGGCAAGCTAAGGACCGCGTCGGCTTTTTCCGGACATACTTTGAGTCCATCAGTATTCACTTTATAGCCCAAGAACATCCCCTCTTGCATTCCGAAGGAGCTTTTTTTGGATTCAGCTTCATGTTTATTTGCCGAAGAGTTTTGAATGTTTTTGTTATGTCGCGGATAATTTCTTCTTCCGTATGGCTTTTTTTTTACTAAGTCATCGACATATACCTCCAGGTTGCGCCCGATCTGTCTTTGGAATGCCTTATCTACTAAACGCTGATAGGTCGCTCCGGCGTTTTTTAAACCAAATGACATCTTTGAATAGCAAAATATCCCTTGACTTGTGGTAAATGCCGTTTTCTCTTCGTCTTCTTTTGCCATTTTAATTTGGTGGTATCCTTTATATGCGTCCAGGAAGCATTTGAAAGGATATCCACAGAGAGACTCTATTTTCCAATCTATTTCTGGCAATGGGTAGCAATCCTTAGGACATGCATTGTTTAGATCTTTGAAATCTACACACATTCACCAGGTTCCATCATGCTTCTTGACCATTACCGGGTTAGATAGCCAACTGTGGTAATACACTTCTTTCATGATCCTGGTATCTACCAGTTTTCCCACTTCTTCTTGGATTGCTTTGTTTCTTTCTGGTGCTTGCCCTCTTTTCTTTTGCCTAACAGGTGGGCATCCCTCTCGGATATTCAAGCAATGTTTCGCAATGCTTCGTGGAACACCCGTCATATCCGCTGGCTTCCAGGCAAACACGTCTAAGTTTTGTCCGAGTAGAGTGCATAGTTCCTTGCGTCCTTTTTCTGTTAGGGTAGACCTTATGGATATTGTTTGCTCAGGGTATTTCGGATGAATGGCCACTCTTATCTTTTCTTCTAATAATTTTCCAGCTTCTGGGGGCCGTATGTTAGGTCCTGAGATCATTGCACATTCCATTGGTATAATCCTGCTGCTTCGTAATGTTATAATTCCTCCTTCAACTGGGAACTTCAGCATTCCATGTGCCGTGGATGGTATGGCATGGATTTTCCTTATACCCGGCCTGCCTATTATTCCATTGTGTTAGGATGGTGACCTAACAACCATGAAGTTCATCCTTGCGGAAGTGGAATGCCCTTTGTCACCTATTTTTACTAGCAATGATATCTGGCCCAGCGGCCAAATGGTTTCCCCACTGAATCCAGTTAGGTATGTGGTAGGCAGAACCATCTAGCTTCTTATTTCAGGTCAAAGCCTGACGAAACAGTGTTCGTATAAGATCTCTGCGGATGCTCTTCCATCCACGTACATTCGGTGCACGAAGTGCCCTCCTATCTCAGCCTTAATGATCATTGGTCCCTCCGTTCCGTCCTCGTCTCCCAGAGGTAGGAAAGATATTGTTGTCTTCGGGGAGAAACTATGGGTAACCTTTTGCTTGGCTACTTTTTCCTATGGTTAGATCATCAGGATGGCTAGTGGTCTTTCCTTTCCGGTCGTATCCCCCTTCTTGGGTGCCTTTAGCTTGTCGTTCTGTTTTAGTTCTTTGATGAATTATGACAATTTACCTGCCTTGATCATTTCATCTATCTGCTTTCTCAACTGCATGCATTCGTCCGTGCTGTGGCCTGTATCCGCATGGAATTCGCAGTATTTGTTAGGATCCCTTTTTTGCGGGGGTTACCATTGGTGGTGGAGCCTTAAATTTTCCTTTTTCTAAAGCAAAAATTTCTTTTGGGGTTTTTGTAAGAAATGAGAACCTGTCTAGTTTCCGGTCTGACATGTGCTTGTTTTTGAAACCCTTTTTGAAACTAGGTTTGTTTCCCCCTTCTGGTTGCTTCCATGGCATGGGTGCTTTCTTCCG